>WEDG01011572.1:0-41412 GCA_017591395.1 Schistocephalus solidus
TCAATGCACCAACAATCCGACAATTCCATCTTCTACGACAAATTCTGCCAACCGTCCTTCAGACTCCCCCACCCTCACTCCTGACTTCAATTACATTACTCCCACCATCATAGAGACATCCCAATACTCATCACCTGTTCACTCTACCACCGCCGCCACCACCACCACCATCACCGATGGGGACTCTCTCATAAACTGTCCTCAATTCGACCGCACATTCACCTCACGCATCGACCATGTCGGTCACTTGCGAATCCATCGTACAGAGACTTGTGAACCAGTGCCTGGAGCACCAACACACAGCAGAGATCGCCAACTCCACTGCCCTCACTCGTCCTTGCGCATTTATTTACCGCATGGGCCTATTTGGTCACATGCACATCCATGACAGCGGAATTCCCCGCAATGCCGACAACACCGCTACCCCATGCACACCCTCCGCTCTTGCCATTCTTACCGCCAGTGCCACCCTCACTTCCACGAATGACATATCCCCAGACTTTCCAGATTACTCCTGTCCATACTGCACCAGCAACTTCAACTCACGCATCGGCCTGGTCGGTCACCTGCGAATCCATCGCATGGAGGCTGGTGAACCAGTGCCTGAGGCTCAGACACACAGTCGACGCGCCCGCCTCCACTGCCCTCACTGCTCCCGCACATTTAAACACCGCATGGGTCGATTAGGACTCATGCGATTCCACGACGACCTACGGTAAACCACCGGAGGCTAAGCCACATCAGCGCACACTACCTACACCAATACATCGACAACGCCCTCACCATAATCACGTACCTGAATTATCACGGTGTCCTAGAAACCGTGGCTTGGAAGGCGGCCAATCTGATGCTTACACAAGACCACTCCGTCAGCCCAGTATATGTGCCATGTGTGTCGAGTGGCTGACCAATGGACTGGGAGTCAGATGGCGATGGCCCCTCTATATCCCCTGATTTAGTGAATCCTGGTGTGTGCGTTATGGGGGCCAGGTCATGCTGTGGCGCGCGAAGACAGGTATGCTGACCCGTCAGCCAATGCACCCACTCCCACATCAGACAACTGGCAGGCCTGAACGGTGGTTTGATTTTGGGGGTGGAGGAGAGCGTGAGGTTGACAGCTCAGCGAATCCATCGCACAGAGACCAGCAAGCAAATGGCATGAGCACCAACATACACCCGCTGCACCCGACTCAACTGTCCACACTGCCCACGCACATTCACACGGCGTGGGCCTATTAGATCACATACGTCTACATGTAAACCTGCGGTAGAACACTGTCGGTTATACCACAACATTAAATCTATCCCCATCAGCCTCTGCACCTCACATGCTCACACGCAACACCACAAATAACATGCTCTCAGTCTGCATATCTGATTGAGAGGCAAGTATGTGGCTCCTTTGTTGCATGTGTGATATGAGCTTGAGAATATCATGGGGCGATAAGCACCATGGGTTGGAAGGTTGCCAACTGACAATTACACTCAGACCTCACAGTCAGTCCAATATCTGTTGTGTGGAGTGGCTGACTGATGGTCTGCGAGTCAGACTGTGATGGCTCCTTTTTAACTTGACGTCTGGCTATCACACATATGTGAGATATGATATATGTTGTGTGAAATCCTGGTGCTTGTGTCTGGGGGGCGGGTCCTGTACCATGTACGTGTAGACGAGGTCACCGTCAGCTGCGCCCACTTGCGCATCAGACAACTGGCCGACTCGGACAGTGCTCTGATTGTAGGGGGGTGGGGGACAGAGTGAGGTCAACGGCTCAGCGCATTTTCCTCCCTATATACAATCTGACGCGCTTGAACCTATCACGGTGCGCCAAAAGCCGTGGATTGGAAGGTTGCCAACTGACAGTATAACTCGAACCACGTGGTCAGTTGTTTGGAGTGGCTGACTGAGAGTCAGGCTGCAATGGTTTCTTCTTAATGTGGCCTTTATGGCACTCCCACTCCGTGGGATCCAATCCATGTGTGGTGGCACGCCCACGGGCTACTACGGCTGCGCCAGCCACCTGCGCACTCTCCCATCTCCGGTCTTCTTGACACTGTCATGATACTGGGCTGAGGTGGGGAGACGGAGAGAGTGTGGTAGCGATAAGCGGCGTGGTTTCGAAGGTTGCCAACTATCAATTACACTCAGACCTCGCAGTCAGTCCATTGTGTTTTGTGTGGAATGGCTGACTGGTTGTCTGAGAGTCAGGCTGCGAGGGCTCCTTCTTAACGTGACCTCTGGCTATCTCACACATGTGAGATGTAAGCCGTTCAACCCCGCTGTTGTGTGAAATCCTGGTGCTGTGTTTGGGGGATCAGGTCCTGTACGTAGTACACGTAGACGAGGTCACCAGTAGCTGCCCCCACTTCTGCATCAGACAAGTGACTGACTCGGACGGTGGTCTGATTGTGGGGGTGATGGGTGAGAGCGAGGTTGACGGTTCAGCGCATGTTCCTCACTATCAACAATCTGACGCGCTTGAAACTATAACGGTGCGCTTAAAAGCTGTGGCTTCGAAGTTGCCAACTGACGGGATAACTCGGACCGCGTGGTTATCTCAATGTGTTTTTATGTGTGGAGTGGCTGACTGGCGGACTGAGATTCAGGCTGCAATGGCTTCTTATTAATGTGTCTTTTATGGCACTCTCAGTCCGTGGGATCCTAGCCAGGTGTGTTGGTACGCCTATTGGCGGCTCCGGACGTACCAGCTACCTGCGCCCTCTCTCGCCTCCGGTCTTCTTGACTCTGTCATGACCCCGGGCTTAGGTGGGGGAGGAGAGAGTGTGGTAGATCTGGCGCAAGTCTTCTATCACTGTAAACTAAACTACGCGCAAGTCACCGTCCCTGCATCACCCTTCCGTGAAGCATACGGTTGACTTCGTCGTAATCGATGGTCGAACTGTCGGGTGACAGGTATCTCAAGCTGTCATTCCCATCAGGTCTGTTGGTCACAATTTCTTCGTCACCAATCCACATCTGCCATAATTTGGCATTAGATGTGCATATGAAAGATCAAGTAAACATAACACTTAGCGGAAATGTATATGAATATATTGCAAATGAACATAATCCAAGGTTGTATTTTTCAAAAGCATGAACCATTTTCGTACTTGTAAGAATTCAGCTATCTTGAGGGCTGCTATTCGTGCTCAAACAATTTTGATCATTTTCAGGATCCTAGAAGTATATTATGCTTACAACTGTTTGGAAGTTACCTCCACACCTTCCAAGAAAGCTTAAAGATGCAGGCATGGACACCATTTTTTTTCATCTGGCCTCATTGAATGCTGATTACTGTGTTTGCTAGTTGCTGTTGCATAGATGCTAAAGCTGAATTATCCGTCTTCGAGGTCTTTTTGCACTTTGTTTGATAAACATGTGATCAAACCGCTGGGTTCTTATTTCGATGATTAACGAACTATTACGCGGAATATGGGTAAGGTTACTTACGTGAGTGTAAATTATGTTCTCAAAATCGGTCGTTAACAGTTTTAATGCTTCAGCGGTTGTTTAAACACGAAAGCGAAATACCTCGGCGCTAGGGAAGTTTGAAGAAAACGTCTAAGAACCAGCAAGTTTAAAAGGTTTAACATTTTATTTGGCAGTATAATCGCAGTCGCCAGCAGTAGGTAGTAGTTGGTAGTCTTTCCTGTTATACTACTTGATGACGCATTTAAGTAGAGCATTAAGTCTTACACTAAACCGCCCAACGCTCGGTAAATGCAAACGTGTAGCATGCAGGCTGGATGGTGGTGAGATGACAACGGTGGATGGCTTGCTTTCCTAAAACTCGCTATGCCAAATACAATCTTACAGATACCTAATTCTGCCATAAGGGCTGTGACTGAGTACTGGAGGAACGAGGCGACCTGTTCAATTTGAAAATCCTTCCGAAAACATTTTAAAACGCAAGCATTATCTTTAATGTGTAAACGCATGCTGGAACAGCCCATACGCACATACACCCTTAAATCCGATTAAACTGCAAAGCCGTACCCCTAGTGTGCTCAACCCTATTTTTTTTCTCAAAGGTTACAGAGAGTGCAGAGTTAGCGGTAAGGTGTTCCATCTGACAGTTGTCACAGGTTGGTTAAGTTATCCTGGGCCCCATCCTGCCCAGATACTTACTGCTCACCACATGTTGAGGCGCGATGTGGAGTTGAGACGAATGATTTCGATGCATGCAGGAAATATATGAGTGCCCGAGCCTTCTGCTTGAATCCATCTTCTTTGTGTAATCTGTAAACCACTTCAGTTATCTTGATCTCCCTAGATGATTCTTCTCTCCCAACTAAATGTTCTCACAGATTGCGTGTACACGGTCCATCAGAATCTCCTATCGGCCACAGATCCTCGACGACCGATTTATGACTCTGTACTTACCCCTCCGGTCATCTTACTTCACCAAAATCCTGAAAGCTAGTCTAACACAGTTGCGCTTTTAGCACGTCTAGGGCTCAATTATACTTGAATTGCGGCCTAGTTTTGCCACCGAACGAATCAAAAATGTCATCGTACTCATTCCTGTGAGAATAATCGTGGTCAAAGCGAATAGTGGCGCCCCGCCTCTATCTAATACCTTATTTTTTGTCTATTAATTAACCGGCGGTCAAGACTAACCCTACTCTCCAATCAATGCCTGCATTTTGACTACTAACTTTCTTTCAGTAGACAGCTATATTTGGCTATCAACCTTAGAAATGATACCTCAGACAGTATATTCACTATATTCATTTCCCTGAACTATAGTCGTTCAGCCAGCGTTTGGGTACCTGCATCCCAAGTTTGATGCATGTTAAGCTAGGCCAACATTGTATGGTTGGTGGTGGCATATGTCATAAAGCCGCAGAAAAAGTAAGCATTGCTACAGTAACAGGATGGGCATTTACTTCCACTGATATGATACAATATTTAATTTAAGTGATGTCTGGTTGGACGAGCAAGATTCAATAATTCAATTATTTAGGACGCTATAGGAAAGGTACAGCTAAGAATTGCATAAGGTGCTATGGTATGACATTACTGCGGAGGAGAGAACTGTTCATGTCCTTTTCGCAGGTATTACGGACAGCAATAATAGAAGGACAGAATAAGAGCACCGGCATAGATAAGATAATCTGAAACGAACACTTCTGATTCATTAGCCGTCATTCGGTATACGTCACTAGCAGTTGTGCGGCTGCTGGTGGGGCGCCAGTGTGTGTCCCAAGACTCAACAGGACACGTATGACCCATAACGCAATCGATGAACACCTCTCTACCCCGTTTACTTGGCTCCTTCCTCCCTTAGTGCGCGCCCTTTATTAAGTACTGACCTGTAAATCTGAATCTGTGACCCTGCTACATTTCATGATTTTTCGGCCGTCCATTTCGACGAAGTCAACCGTGTGCACCACAGCAAGGTGGCGAAGGGACAAAGACTTGCGCGTGAATCAGCGAATAGTGAGAGTGGACTTGCCCTGCGTCTTCCGCACTCTTTCCCCTCCCTCACGTAGGCACGATGCCATGATCAAGTCAAGAAGACCGGAGGCGGGAGAGAGTGCAGCAGGCTGATGCGACTTACTCCGCCCCCTAGTTGTACCAACGCACTTGGCTTGGATCCCTCATCTGGGGCTGAATACGAGGTCAGACTTACATGATCAGTTGGCAATCAAGCCACGCGTTTAGCGCACAGTGATGGTCTCAGGCTTAGGCCACTAATGTAGTCAAAAGGAGAAATGGAAAAGCTTCATTTCACCTGAATTTGAGCCGCCATTTTTAGGGCTCGCCAGTTCCATGTACATTTTCTTATAGGTGCATCGGTTAGCCTATTTCGCCCATTATTTGCCGATTTCAACCCTTTTTGATTAATCGAAATACAGTAATGAGATTAACCGTGTGCGACGCTGGCACTGTTTTGTAGGAAGTGCAATTTGATCTACATTTCGCGACTCCTTCAAGGACGATTTTTAATGAATTCGATAGTTGCAATCTTCGACCATTCGTTTGTGACCTTCTGGTGTTAGTTGGTTTGTGTGCCCAATATTACCCACTCTGAATGGAGACATTTGTTGATGAAAATATTGGAATTATTCTTTAAAAATAAAGCGTTCCTCTCACTCCCTCTATATAAACCCCATTGAATTCTTTGCTTGTGATTCACGCCGCAACATCCTCTTTTGCCTCATTCGCCCTCAAACAGTACTCATAGTCACCGAATTTACAAAAATTTGAATAAATTTCTTCAGGTATCGAAGTTTTTAGCAAGCACAGGTCATGTGATCAACCACTCCTGCTGCTTTTCTGATGTGTCTTCTTCGTGTTTTCACCGAACGTAGCCGTCTAGCAACCGAATCGGTCTTCAAAAGTGGAATGATCGCATTTACTCGTTGTTGGGCCATGAATATAGAAATTATCCAGCATTGCTTATTTACGTTAGGTGGTCAAGCAGTAAGGTCAGTTAATATGGAGATTTCTCCGCTCGAAACTATAAAAATGAAATGAAGAGTAGAGCTTGAGTGAGTTATTATCGAGTGATCAGAGTAATTAGCGTTCAATGAAGCGCAGTGCGTTAGTTGTGCATAACAATTACGCAATTGCTCATTTAAGTTCCTATGTTAATAACATATTTAATGGAGGGCAACACTCATAATGTCGGAGTCGATCTGTTGAGAGCGTTATATTCACAACTTAAGGCCTAACCAACAACTGTATGCACCAGCCACATTTTCGAGCATCACGAAGAAAATCCAGTATATGAATAAAATCATCAACAAATGCAGTCAATAGGCCCGATCTAAACCGGCAAGACAACCGGCCCGTGGGTAGAGCGTTGGACTTCTGATCAACGGGTCGCGGGATCCATCCTTTAAAGACAAGCTGGCCTGCACTTCGTGAAACATATATCGCTTGGAAATACCATTTGATTCTTTGAGTATTCACACACGGCCATTACGCAGTCTCAGTGAATGGTTCTGTGGATAACGGACAGGTCATCTGGGATATCAGTTAACTGGACCAATCAGTTAACAAGGACCAATCAGATATGAGGGGGACACTGTTGCTACACTGTTGCTAAAAACCGGCACAATTAAAAACAATTGACCAGACCTTTAAAGACAAGCTGGCCTGCACTTCGTGAAACATATATCGCTTGGAAATAACATTTGATTCTTTGAGTATTCACGCACGGCCATTACGCAGTCTCAGTGAATGGTTCTGTGGATAACGGAAAGGTCATCTGGGCGGTGTGCTCTAGCGGTGTGATGTCACGGCACGCTTGACTGGCTTTTCTTCGTGTTCAATGCCCTTGGAATCCCATACGTGTGAGGGCGAAAGTTGCGGACAACCTGTGGATCACGCACTTGCACATGACTCTGAATAGGTAGTTGGCCACATATTTGACTTTTTCCAATTTTTGGACAAATACCGTTAGTATGCTTCGCTGGATGCTTTTGAACCACAAGTATTGCTTTACCACATTGGAACTAGGAGCATTTATAATTCTAAAATACATAAGGAAAATCCCCCAAGAGTCCTCGATTATCTAAATGCGCTAAAGCCACACTCTTGGCACTAAGCAGGCAAATCGACAGGAAGTGGAGGTAAGGTTTCACACCGATCCGAATGATAATCAATTCCATTTTAAAAGGAAAAAACCTTTGCAGTAATTAATTAAAAGTTTCCGTCAAAATCCGTCTTTTGTCTTTCATGAAGCACTATCCACGCATGCTAAATAAATCGGAGTGTGTTACTTGCTTTGCTCGTGGTGAACTGTGACCTAAACCGAAGACCATTAGCTATAACTTATTCAGCCAATAAGCAACAATTTGCAAGGAATGTATTCTACACTTCAGTTGCCCTCTGAATGCGTCATTAGAAACATGCAGTAAGAGGGAGTTTAGGAAGTATGGTGATGGTAGTGGATATACAACCAACTTTTTAAGTGTCCTTTATGATAGCTACCACGCCAGCCCTAATGGCGCACAAATTTCGCCCTATCTTCCGTGTGGATATTCAATTTAAAGAAAATGGAGCAAATATATTAATGAGGATGGACAGGTAAACGACTTTACTCCCAAACTCACTGGAAGATTCCTTTAGTTAGCTATTTTGGTGTTCGTTATCTGATCTAACTCAAGCCTGATAATTTGGAAGTATAAATGATGGCTTTGTCAACGCAATTCAACAAAATTTGACTGTAAATCATGGATCTTTTATCAAGTATTAAAATATACTATGAATAGTTGACTTTAATTTACGCATGCAGTTACGCCTACATTATTCTATGAAGAAAAAGCTCAAATATTTCATTCCTCTAGGCATCAACTAATTAAACAGATAAAAACTCACTGTGACCGAAATCTACTAGGCTAACAGCGCTAGAGTCTGACTTTGTCTTTTGAATGCAAATTCGCTTTGATACGAAGAAACTTGGCAGGCAACATGCAATTCGGAAATATCGACAGTCAGATGAAAAGCAGAAAAAGTTATTAGAGGCTTATAGTTCACACAAGAAAGAAATTATAAAAAAACAGTCAACAAATATCAGAAAACATAGAACCCGGGGTTCAATCGTTGGACATCTGATCAAAATGTTGCAGTTTCGATCCTCTGGTGATGCACCACCTGGGGGTAGGTATGAGTGGCTGATGACGGCTCATGAGCCAGAAGTGGCCATTTCAGTCTCCCATTTCTTCGCCGGAAATGTTAATCTGCCTATAATACTGGCCACTGTGCAGTTATTGGTGGGACTCTAGAGTGAGCCCCAAGGCAGAGCGGAACGTGGAAGTTCCGGTAGCAGATGTTGAGCGTTCGTCACTAAACTGTTGTACCTGCATTTGTTCCATGTCTTGAAATTTTTTAAAGTATGTGTGAATTATGGGTCAATGACTATTTTAAAGCTCCTGTGGGGTCACACAAAGGTTCATGTTTTGTATGATGGAATCAATGTGAAGAACCTTATATGACGTTTTTTGACCTTTTCTGACAGAATGTAAAACTCACGGAGTTATCCAATTTACAATGCAGATGGCAGAAAACGTAAGATTGTTTGATGAAAACTTCTAGGTAAATCTTAGTAATGCGACTGAACTTTCCGATTTCAAGTGTTACTGCTTAATCTGTTATAACTGTTGCCTTTGAAACTTCAAGAATGAAGCTTGCTGGCAGAATAGGGCAACGTGTACCTGCAGTTGAAGTTATTACTGACTGTGCGGACAAGGTACGTAAGTGGAAATCCCTCCCTCTTCCTTCGGCGGCTTTCGCTAATTTTTCGGAAGACTAGAGTAAGGGTTAAGGTTAAAGTTTCGGTTATGCCCTCGGATATATACACTTCCGGAAATTTCGTGCAAGGTTATCTGTGTTACCTGGAGGTTCCGATCCCCGTATTTATCCGAGTAAAGAAATCATCGTTGAATTAAAGCTCAATAAACAGAGTACTGTTCACTCTTTGTGCAAAGGCCCAGACAGACTGCATGCTGGTTGAATTTTGAAACTGCAAGTCAAAGTTAGACAACCATTCGACGAGGCTCACTGCCAATTTGTGTATTTGTAGTAAATGACTGAAGACCCTGAACACTATTTAAGCGGTAAAAGTCTGTAAGAAATGCAGTTAAGTTGCAAATATTTTAGAGATCGTTTAGTGTGCGAATTGTACAAGACTAAAAGTGAAACTGAAATTTTTCAAAGGTGTATAATTTACGAAACAACGGCGAACACCACATTCACTGTTTTCGCGCTACTTGCAGAAAAGTGTAGAAGTTCATATAAGCAAAATGATTTACTCAAATTAAGGTAGTAGAATAATCATATTTACAAAACAACTGATTAGGAATGGACTGCGACGTTCAGGGTTATATAAAGATTCCTCTTGAAAACATTCTTTATTGGGGAAATGTTCAAAATACGTCGATAAAACATTCCACTGATGAATAACTCTCTTACGAAATAATGGGCGAGCATAGATATGTGTATCACCGTTCCTTTTGAAGTTTAACATCGTATGGTCTGACATTCGTCGTCGGCGCAATTTCGAAAAGATTTTCCCATATCACATCAGGCGTATTGAGGTTCCGACAACCACTAGGCTTCTGTAGAGAATCTACTCCTTTTACTTCTTCTACTACTACTTCTACTACTCTTAATACTTGCGTTTTCTATCTTCTTCTCTAAAACAGGACTGGACCGTGATTGTTGTGGCGTAGGGTACATTCATTTGATAGACGGCATGAGTTCGTGGAAAGTGTTGTTTCCAGAGCTATGACAACACAGGCACCAAACTCAACCACCTGATGACCACGGATGCGTGCTAGGAATGTATCTGAGCTTGTCGAATGAGAAGTGAATAAAGATTGAACATAGGCAGCGCCAAAACCTACGCCTCCTTTGATTACTTCGATGAAAAGGCAGTCATCTCCAAAAACGCAAGTTCCAATTTTGTTAATATCTACCTCCTGCATTCACGTTTCCGGATTTCTAAAATTTTCGTTAGAATCCAATTATTTTGTATCCGTACTTTTTCTGTAAAACTCTGAAAAATTGTTTATGATGAATTTTCGAAGCAATTTATGCTGTTTCGTGTTTCTTATTAAGAAATCTTTGAGAAAAGGTTCGTTTATAAAATTTGCTCTGTTTGGCATGGGCGACTAAAGAAAAAATAGGTCATTCAATAATTTTGTTCGAAACAAGTTTTTCTTTTCCAGATAACGACTCTATTTTTTGTAAATTACTGTACTCTGTCTGTGTAGAGTGGTTTCCCTGTTAAAACGCTTGTGGTCACGTAATAATTTCTAAGCATTGTAATGGATTCTCTATTTTGTGATAGTAACTATATGCCAATTTTAATTCAGCACTAAAAATTCTAGCATTTCGGCTAGTTTTTAGCGCAAATGCATACAATATCGCATTTGGGTGAAGCATGGGCATCATGACGATACGCTAGGTGGTTGAAAAGTTGGAAGAGGCTAAGCCCACAACAAGGATTCCTTTTTTGAACGTTCTCTCAAAACACTAATTGAACTTAACTCAATCAAGGAGACACATTAAACACTCTATATCACTGTGAAATACAGCTTTATCCAAACAAAATCTCTTAGTTTTTGTCGGAAGAAGAAATTTCTTTACAAACGCTCACCTGAAGTAGAACAGACCGAAGCATCCCCTCTAACTAAAGAGAACAATTCCAAAGAGCTGTAATTCCCTAAGTATGCCACTGGGTAATTTTCGTGATTTTAACCGTAATGTACACTTAATTTCTCATTTTGTTAAGTCACATCGATATATATATATATATATATATATGGATATAGGAGAAAATACGGACCCCAGGGTTTGAAATGGAAGGAGAAGATAAGGCGATCTCTGGGGTAGAAGTTATACTTGTCTGAAGTTTCACACTCATACTCGAGCGCATCATCGGAGATAGAGCATAGGGGGAACTACATGGTTAAAAAAGGGTCTTTCGTGCTCACTTGCGATAGGTCTAGCCACCTCGTTTCTCATTGGTCCTCTCCACGTGCACCAATGGTGCTTGACGGCCTCATAGGGCACTGGTAGGTCAATGCTGCGGTTGATAGAGTTGGCGTCTGACTGCCAAGCTTCGATGACTTCCCTCGCCAGTCTGTTTTCGGCTCGGCCGAGCACTTGAGCCCCGTCAAAATCGAACCGGTGGTTGTTTTCTAGACTGTGCATGGCGACGTATGATCGAATATCCTTTCGCCTTACGGCCAAAGTGTGCTCGTGCATGCGCGTACTCAGTCGTTTGTCGGTCATGCCGCAGTAGTTGGCCGGGCAGTCTAGACAGTTGACACGGTAAATAACGCCTGAGATGTCTGCGGGTGGTAGTCGGCCCTTTGGTTGCATGTCTAATCGACGGATGGTGGTCTCTGGTTGGTGTCCAACGCCCACGTTTAGCGGTCTTAACATGCGCTCAGTGGCTTCTGAGACGTTCTTCACATTGGGCAAGACATGGAAGGTTTCAGGTCTTTGTTTAGGCTCACCTTCGGTCTTTGTATGCCTTTGGTATAAGCATTTGTTTACGAAGCTGCGTGGATATCCCCTGGCGAGAAAGAGGCGCCATAGGGTTTTACGTTCTCGCAGCTTCTCAGACTCTGTGCTGCAGTGTGTCTGGATGCGGCGAAAAAGCGATCGGACGCAACTGCGTTTATGCGACAGGGGGTGGTTGCTGTTGTAGTGAAGAATTTTCTCCGTGTTAGTCGCTTTTCGAAACACGCCAGTCTGGAGGGTTCTGGTCTCCTGCCTTGATATCTGAACATCGAGAAAAGGGAGCATTCCATCCTCTTCTTCCTCCATTGTGAATTGAATCTGTGGGTTCAAATCCCACCCAGATCGCCTAGTTTTTCACAAGTGTATCAAACGATTTTTGGTTTAGGCACGGTAATTGCTTGCTAGTAAACATTCGAGTTATCAATTATCAAATTCCTTCAGTGGAGTTAATAAATGGCGTGAGTAGCACCAACTTGCTCCGCTCGATCAAGACTATTTCGGCCCCAGTATGACAGCAGGATGTCATTTAGTGGTGCTGGAAGACCACTGATTGCAAACATTGCAGAACCCATTCGACTGGTGTTTCTAAAACCATTTAACCTTTAGCGATATTATTTTGAGTCAATGTACTAAAAAGGCCCGTAAATAATTCCATTAACCATGGAATCACATGCGCAGCCACGAAAGCGGAATCCACCGCAATGCCAGCACATCTTGCACACCCATCAACACTTCCCATATTCCTCCCTTGAGCTCGACTACCAGTACCAGCAGCAGATCCCCCCAGACTCAGCACCTCCCGATCTATCTTGTCCTCCTTGTCACCGCACATGCACATCACGCATCGGTCTGGTCAGTCACATGCAAATCCATCGCACAGAGACCAGCAAACAAATGGCAGGAGCACCAACATACAGCCGCTGCACCCGACTCAACTGTCCACACTGCCCACACACATTCACACCGCATGGGCCTATTAGATCACATACGTCTCCATGTAAACCTGCGGTAGAATACTGTCGGTTATACCACAACATTAAATCTATCCCCATCAGCCTCTACATCTCACATGCTCACAGGCAACACCACAAATAACATGCTCTCAGTCTGCATAGCTGATTGAGAGGCAAGTATGATCCTCGGCTTCTTCTCCATGTGGGTCCTTTGTTGCATGTGTGATATGAGCTTCAGAATATCATGGAGTGATAAGCACCGTTGGTTGGAAGGTTGCCAACTGACAATTCCACTCAGACTTCACAGTCAGTCCAATATTTGTTGTGTGGAGTGGCTGACTGATGGTCTGCGAGTCAGACTGTGATAGCTCCTTTTTAACGTGACGTCTGGCTATCTCATATATGTGAGATATGATATATGTTGTGTGAAATCCTGGTGCTTGTGTTTGGGGGCAGGTCGTGTACCTAGTACATGTAGACGAGGTCACCATCAGCTGCGCCCACTTGCGCATCAGACAACTGGCTGACTCGGACAGGGCTTCTGTGGAGCCTACTTTGGACGTCGTCCGACTAAGACGGTCGAACAGTTGAGGTTGAAGTCAGAACAAAAGTGGCAAGGACTCGAGCAATCCGAGATTGTCTCACTATTGTTTCATGAGTTTAGTAAGCAGCCAGCAATTTTTTGAAAGCAAAAGTCTAAAATCACCTTATGACAACTAACTTGTATAAACGCACCAATGAAGCATAAAATCAATATCGAATATTCGAGAACTGAAAACCGAGAGCTGTAAGCGTGCGATAAATTAAAAACAGGAAGCGTTGATTTAATATTCAAGGCGAATTGAACTTCTGCGCGTGATCATCCATACCGTTGACGGAGAAAGTATGGAAATATTATCGTTAAATCGGACTCTCGTGATGGGCGCAGTTTACAACTTTGGTAGCCAAACTCATAAACCAAAATCTATGTATACAGCATAACCCTAATTCCCAACATATAACCCTAGTACCTACCGCTAATCTTGACCTAACCCAAACCTCTAATCCTAACTCTAGACACTAACCCTACATTTAACCCCTTACCTAACCTAAGCCTAACTTAACATACTAACCCCCAACGACTAGACCGCTGGCCCTATCGCTAAGCATCAGTTTGACCGAACGTCAACCCTAATGGTAACATATGAGTTAGGCGTGATCGTAAGTGAGCGAAAGGGACTGGGATTAAAATAATCATATCCCAAAGGCAAAAATGTATCTTAGAAGAAATTAATAGTTTGCGGCACATATCCGATTTTCACGTAATAAAGTACTGCACTTAATAATGAGAGACTACTTCCAAGTGGCACCGTAGTACGACAGATTTGGCAAGAATGTGGAGACAAAAGGCGAGTTTGGGGACAATCGGCGCCTTTTGTTTGTCCATTGCTCTGCCAGGGAGACGTGGGTGACCTTGTTCTCTATTGTTAAAAATAAACTGACGTGCGTCGAATCTACCTGCATTGTGCCACCGCGTGCGTCCGGTTCTCTCCCATACTAATTCAAAGAAGATTTCATCTGGAGAAGAAGAGACGTGGATGTAGGCGCAGTGGGACTGCGTTGTGGTTTCACTCAGCTGCATTTCAGTCCTTTTCGTGCATAAATGTAGCTGGGCTAAACTGACGTTCTTTAACTGCGGATTCCGAAATATTTTTGCGCATTTGACGTCCGATTTTCCCTTCATGACTCGGAAAGATTCGAGCGCTTCTGGCGTGAATTGTCAGCTGGGTATATCTTCTGATTTGGGAAAGATATTTGAAGGTGAAGGACAAACAGCTAACCAATATGGTAGGGAAAGTAACTAAGAGCCCGGCGCCGGAGTATTTTTGCGTGCATGGCAATAACTGCAGAAGCTACCTGAAAAACGGAGATTACATGGAACAGAACAATGAGTTTACTTACATAGAGTCCAAACTACGCTCCACCTTTTTGTTAATAACTGCATTCAACCGAGACTCATGACGCAGTGTGACGTGCCTACAATCATGAGGCCAGTCAGAATCAATAAGTCTGGTGGCGCCAGTCTCGAGAGTAGTTTGAGTAGAGTAACTGCATTTCGCATGATGATATCAAGTAGGAAGTCTCAAGCAACGCAGTTTTATCGACTCACACTGCAATGTTAAATGAGCGGACATAATTTTTTGACCACCTGAGTGCTGGACGATAGGGTATTTTGCCTCGGCCGAAAGTAAAGGTATGTGGCAATTTAACTTGCAACACCTGCGACGCTCTGTGCAAGAATCCAACGTTCCTTGCGTATGTTGTGTTAAGAAAAATACGTGAGACACTGAATCCAACAGTTTGTCTGAGGTTTCCATTTTAGTAGGGAGAAAATGTCAACAACAAGAAAGGGATCAATTGCAAAAGTGTATAAAAAATTAAGTTGGTACCTCGAAATTTCGCACAGGCCTACACAGAGAGTGTACCCAGTTTTCGTCACTTGGTTGTTGAAATTCGCCTTGCAGCGTCAAGCTCCAAACAACAGGCAGTCTATCTCGGAGAAATCAACGAGCTAATCAGTGTCGAACTTGTGACTGACAAGTTCAGAGAAATTGCACAGTTGCTTTGCGTTCCCGCACATTTAATACCACTTTTCGTCCTGTTTGGTGTGGATGCTCTTACTTATCTAGGACTACTAACCCTAGTTAATGGCCTGTGCGTGTTCTTACTTATTTTCATCCTCAATACCGTATTCATCAGCAAGTATTCGTGCCGTCACACCTGACAAGGTAGCAGAAGTATGGGTACTCGCTAAAGTGCTAGACACGCGCTTCCCCGACTTCCTGTGGCAGTGTTGGTATGCGCTTGCGATCACAACTCATAGCTAATTTCCTCTAAAGAGGAAAGGAATAAGGATGACGATAAGGAAGATTTTATTCTGTATATCACTATAGCGTGTTGATTCGGGTAGTGACATGTGGCAAAGGAGAATACGGTCCTACGCGTACTGTCCCTGTAAGTAAGCCTATCTAAGATGCGCTCAAGGGAGCAGTCGATTTATTGGTTAATGTCCTGTGACGTCAGCGGTTTTATTGGCCATGGTGAAGCGTCCATACAGAACTCGCTCGATATGGTAAGCAATGGAGTTCAACTGTGCATGGAATAGTGGTCAACCCGAGACGAATATTGCTGTATTTATTTCTTTTTAATTTTTTATGTCTCCCCTTCACGTTTTCTTCTCTCTGTTGCGTGATTTCCCACCGTTAATCACGATAAACCGGATAACTTAGGGAGCCTTATAGTGCGCTAGGAGGAGGTAAACAGCCTTAATATGAATGGAATTACTCCCATTCATTGCAATATACAAAACCTGAACATTTCTGCAATTACATAGGAGCTTCGAAAGTGGCCATCTACCCAAACTACGCGCATACCTAGAACATTTTCGAGAAAGGAACAAGTACATTGCAACTGTGTCAACAGCCATCGTGATCTTTATATTGTACTTATAGCCATCGTAGCTTTTTTAATTATTCTCTTGCCTGAACTATATGTCGATCAGTATTTATCTAATTCCTTGCCACGTGCATCTCCGCTTGACGAGATATCCGCAGTTTAAATAGTTGCCCAAGTTTCTCCGTGCCAAACAAAATATGCAGTCCAAAGATGAAGTCAGGCTATACAAATTTGTACCCAGCATAATTCAGTCACGCAAGGTTTTATTCGGTATTTATTATTTAATACTGCAAGGATACGTGCTCTTTAACGATCCAGTCGTGGTCATTAGAGAAATGAAATATTTAATTTTTTACTATAAAGATTTAGGCGTATGTGTGTTTGTAAATCAAAACCCAATAAATTTCAATACGAGTTATAAGCACCATGAATTAAAGTCGACTTTTATTTAATAGCGTTTTCGGAGTAGAAGATTTATTTCCATGGCAGCTAAAGCATCGTTTTATAACTCCGCGTTTTTCTGTTTGATTTTAATCAGACGACGAATGACGACATAGCTCACTAAAAGAAGCCTTCGTTGGAGTTGAGAGCGAAACCGTTTATCCGTCCATTTTCTCTAATATAATTTATCCATCTGTTTTCATATAAATTTTCAAGCTAAGCCCAAAAAGGTTTGTTCTTAGAGATTTGCTGCAAGTTGGCGCATTAAGTTCCTCGGAAATTAAACAAAGCAATATGGGAACTGAACTTCATATACAAGAAAATACACAAGATCGACGAAACATGCGTGTCTGGGCTTTTGTCTATTATCTGTGATGTCATTCCGCTAAATAATTGCGTAGGTTTATACTACTGACTGCCTGTTACGCGGTCATGCCTTAGGGGCTAAGGGATTTTGGCTTATATATTCAGATCAACTCTTGGTTTGGTTTTTCCTAGAACTTATGCAATCCATGTTCGCACATTACTTTCCTCGGAAATTAAAGGAGGCAGTTTGCATGCAAGCTAGACACTGAGGACAGGGTCCACTGTGTCTGCCCCTAAGGCCGACCTTGTTGCTATCTTCGAGGACCCTTACAAAGTTGCTCACATGTCCACATTTTGTCATGCTTTCTCCATTTTTTTAGTCGATAGTACTGACGACGTGATCCTGAAAACAGGTTCTTCTTAGCTGAATAACTTATTGCTACCGGTACTCTATTTATGTCGCAGTCAGCCACGAGCTAACTCCAACTTACTTAACATGCATTGATTGTTTTCTGTGAAATTCAACAGATATATCTTGACAGCAAATGATTATTTATTACTGCAAAGGTTATTTTTATCTAAAAAGGGAATTGATTATCATTCAGTTCGACATAAAACCGCAGCTCAACTTCCTGTCAATTTGTTCGTCGAAGGCACCCGGACATTAACGCTGCCCTCTCTCTGACCAGGTACACTGTAAATGGAAAAAAATAACACACTCTGGTTTGCGTTTAACTAACGACAATGAAAGCAGAAGTGGAACTACATAGCGCCCTTAGAGCTATCCCTTCATCTTAGTTTATAACGGGGATAAAGTGTAAAAAGAGACACCAGCATACGTACTTTCGTAATTTGTCGGAAGTCGTATACAGCGGCTTCCATCGCAGACGTATTTTTGCCCATTCAAAATGGGATAGGTGACACTCGATGTCTGACGGGAAGGCGAATCATCGTGTTGACGTTTAACCATGTCTTGGGTGAGGCGCGGTTCCGAAAGATACACCCGTCCCCAGGAAAGCTCAAATTTATAGCATTTGCACTCACCACGCAGTACTGACGACGGCTGTGCACTTTTCCCACGTTTTAAGGTAGGGACGTGGACTTTTTCTGTCCACCGCTCAGGTTGCGGCAGGCCTGAGTGTGGGGAACCTATGTGATCAGCTTTGCACTGATCTTCCCTGAGTGCCAGGGAAAAATGTTTTGGCTTTTGACGCAGTCACTGGCCTCATGGAATGACGTATATTTTGGGAGGGTGAGATGCACTAACTTCGTTACCGTTAACATGTTTACGGAAGAAAACGCGGGTTTTAGGCGCAAAATTGAGGAGCAAGGAATGGTGAGACAAACTGAGTGAAAAATTTGAATTCAAAAGTGCATCTGAAAATCGTGGGTGCCGCAAATGTTACAGCGACATTTTCAATGAGTCGGTCGATGGCAGAAGCTAGCTGTCACGAGCGAAGCACTTTTGAAACAAAAGGTTGATTCTGAATACTTCGCATTAGTGGAGTAGGAAACTGTTACCATTTGCTGCCTTGCGAAAACTTGCATTTACTTGGGAAATCATATTCCCTGACTGGCTTACTGATGAGGGCTCATTGGTCATAAATGGCCATTCCTTTTTTAAATGTCTTTTTCGCTAATTTCCTTCTATCTTAATATACATTTCCGCTTCAATTAACATATTAATATATATATATATATATACGAAAATTCAACCGTCGAGTTCTACTATGTTTTCCGTGTACTCCAGAACATGATAATGCAGAGATGGTGATTTGCACTGGACTGTAGTGAGAGCAGACTTGTGTTGCAGCTTCCTCACTCTCTGTTCCACCTCCCCACCCCCTCAACACCTTGACCTGGTGTCAAAACAGAGTCAAAAGGATGAGAGCTGGAATATGGCGCAAGTCGACGCGCTGCGACCCACCACAAACGATATAACAGCAAAAGGGAGGTGGCTCGGATCCCGGCTGTGTGGGAATGTCATAAAGACAACATTAAGAATGAGTCATTACAGTCTGCCTCTCAGTCCGGGGGACTGAGTTATACCGTCAGCTGGCAGCCTTCCAAGCCATAGCTTTTTGAACGCCCTGATAGCTTTAAGCACGTTAGATGTTTATGCGGAGGAATATGTGCTGACACCGTTAACCTCACTCTCTCACCCACCACAAGCATCAAGCCAACGTCCGAGCCGGTGAGTTGTCTGATGCGCGAGTGAGCGCAGTGGCTGACAGGGCTGGGGAACCCCTCTGCGCGCCACGGAACGGCCTGATCCCCCTTGACACCCACATCAGGATAACCAAAACCAGGGGGTAAGGAGGAAGTCTCGCTGTACGAATCTCAGTCCAATGGTCAGCCACGCAACATACAACCCTTACCGTAACTCATCCTTATTATACATTTCTCACTTCACTATACATTCTATTCACGCTAGTTCATAATATACATTTATGACTCCCTGAATTCTCATTTTCTCTTGACGTCCGGATGATTGTTGACGTGTTTAACAAGTCTATTCAGCTTAGCCTTGGCCAGAATTCAGTCCCAAGGCTTTACGTTACTCGATGTGTGTTACCCTCGACATCTTCGGTCGCTACATCACAACCCTGGGAGCTCGAACCCGCGTTCTACTGGTTAGCAGTTAAACGTTCTGACTATTAAGTGACAAGCTCGTCTGTATGTGGTCCACGATCGCGAATACTAACTATAGTAGTGGATGTCCACCGAACCGGACCAGGTTGTGGGTGTGGCTGCCTGATTATGAATAATAGGTCCGATATGATCATAAGAGTCTCCCTTGTTTTCTTCGGTGTCCTCCTTCTGCATGCAGACATATATGGCAGAGGATGCCCACTGATCACCTTATTGGACCCACTCGCCCTTCTGCATATATTACTGCCTGGTGTGCGACTGTCTTAGGGCCCTTAAAAAAATGGTTTCAGGCGTCAGGGACAATTGAAAAGCTTCGGCAGAAAATTCCAACCTGACTTTCCTGAAGCCGTCGCCCACAAGTCGGCGTTTTTCCTGCGCACATCTCTATACCGTGTAAAAGACCCATGCCCAAAAGACAGCTGACTACTGTCAGTTATCACATCTGATTGGTTAACTGCTCTTGCACTTACGCAGGACATAAAAACTGACGACTGAGTAATCCATCATAAAACATAGACTAGTCATCCTCCGGCTTGACGTATTGTCTCTCGTGATTGCGCACGCCTTTGATTGCGGCCAACGCTTCAATCGGGATGGAACTGAAGTCGTCGCTATGGCTAACACTAAACAGGCACGGAAATTCCTCGAAGCATGGCACTGCAATAGAGACAGCATCAACCGCCATGTCGATTTGCATGCGCACTGAATAGGTCGGCGTGCATGACTCATTGACTTCCATATAACTTAAAACATCAATTGCTAATCCATGCTTGATAATGTAGAAACTCACGGATTCGACATCCTACCCTACACGCTGAGCCGAGCTGAAACTAGGACACTTCCAAATCACTTCAGGCATGATTCTCACCTCTCTTCGCCCATGAACGCTTTTAGATGGAAAAAACCTGTGTATCGTAAACGCTCTAGTGCAATAATCCTACCTCCCAATTTTCATTCAGTCTGACGACGGGCAGGCGTAACCAGCTTAAGAATTCTCGAGTAAACCTCGATTTTTTCAACTAGCATTCTCCCTTCATTTTATCATCTGGTAAGCTACATTACCTCAGTTACCTCAGTTATCTGCATAAATATATCTGTGTGTGCCCAAACCCTGCTTTTCGCGGACGAGAGCGCAGGATGCCATTCCCTCCCCCCACGACATGGTCAGCCATAAAAGAGACTCGCAATACCTCTCGTCACCTCTATGGCATCAAAACACGATGCACCCCCTCTCTCAAGGTAATCTGCCTACCTCTCTGTCTGCACCCTTAAGCACCAGTGTGACAATGTCATTTCTCACTCTTCTTTTCGTATAACGACGGGTTGATGTAACCATCTTAAAAATTTACGAGTAAAATTATCTTTATCGATGAGCTTTTTCATTTCAGTATAGAAATATATAAAGTAGATTGCCTTACTCATGAAATGTCTATATCAGAATTTAAGATAGAAGCAGGGAGCGTATTTTAAGGTTTTATTTTTTTGTATTGAATTGATGCACAAAAAGCTGTTTAATAATAAAGAGTTCACTTCAGCTCGGTATATTGATGGGAAAACACGCCTAAATGGGGCAAAATCTGACGTTTCTTGCTATCCAGGGATTTTCCTATGTTATTAAAAACTACAGATCATAGCATTTTGCTTTTGTGCGCAGTACTATGAAGGAACATTAATATAAGCCGGAAAAATTCTGAATATATTCCTTCGGAAAATGGAACATTATGTTTTATTTTCACGAAAATCAGGTTAATGTAGGTTTGAGAGATCACATTGCTTTCAGAAAAAACAAGGGCAGATTCAGTCTTAAAAATTAATTTTTGCAAATTTATGACGTTTTGTACCGAAAACGCTGTTATAAACTTGTTTGACTGTACATCGATTTTACCACACCAATAATTAGGGATCTTAAACGTGCATATATACGAAAAGCGATGACATGCCGCCACTTTTCGCTGTCACGGCGTACGCGAAGCCAGTCAAGACAATTTCGAACTGCAGTTGACTATAAATGAAAAAGGGGACTTGAAACGGATAGGGCAGAAGACTGACATTTTATCGCAAAATCTAAGTGTATATTCGGGCACTCTCTGATGTGTTTTAAATCTTAGAACTAGACTGAGAAGTAAGCAAAATGTCTCGAAAAACGCTCCAATAAAAAAGAGAGAAGTGTGTTCTTAAATTTTCAGTAGACATTTTATCCCTACTTTTCCGCGAAGTCGAAAAACCGGTTAAACTTTCCCAGTGTTTCCTTGAGGTTTACCTTGGAAAAACATTAAATACGCAGAAATTCGACAGCAAAACATCGAATTAAAGCACTTTTTAAAGAGGTACTTATTATAGAAAGTTTTTTAACTGGTCATACATTTTCCCGGTTTTTTGCGTACGTTCATTTTTCTGGGTAGTGAGTTTTCCTTTTTTAGTGAGTCCACAGTTATGACCCAGACGGCCATCTGCATTAGAAAGAATTCCAAAAGCCCCTTCTATGGTAAATGCTTTTAAGAAATATCTTATGTTGAAGGTTTTACTAAACACATCGAACGGAATTAAAATTTACGGGCAGTCGACTAAAGACACTGAAAATCGTAAAGAAATCTCCACATTTTCAAAAACGATCTCAAACTTCAAATAGTTATAACGGAATGTAAGAATAGAAAAGTCCTCTTTATATGCACAAAATGGGACGTTTACGATTGCACCTGTTGATTCTATTTAAATTTATTAGTCAGTGACCGGCCTGTGAACATGTGAGTTTATGAAATAGTATATTCCTGTGACGTCCCTACCGGCGCAATCAAGAGAAAATCTGCTTGCCTTGGTCAAATGCATCTAAGACAATGTCAACACGGAAGAAAACCTTGAAACAACAGTCTTATCCGTGCTCGGTCAAGTAGCACTTCACTGACTCTGCATCCCCCCGATACGCAAACTACAATCGCATCTTTAACGTCCATCCCCAGATCATCGTCAGACTTGTGGTAAGTCTGCAAAATACGGTTGAAATTTAAAACGTGCCGGAAAAATCGATATTTCTGAATCAATCCGGCCAATAGCTGTCATCGTGGGTGGAGATCTCATCCAGATTGGCTACCGCCTTTTCCCATTTTCTTTGAGATTGTTATATACGGCATCCAATTCGATGTGCCGAATAAGGTACGAGTCATCAGAGTGAATGGTTTCTATAATTTCCGGCCATTCTGCAATGGACAGAGGCCAACAATGCGAGTTTCATTCCATGCAAATGCAGGCCTAGTTTCTATTTTATGCATGGCAACTTGAGAAAAATGGTCTCCCCTCTTCACAGCCAACTGGTGTTTGTGTAGGCGTGTAGAGGCCGATTTTTCTGTTTAGCCACAGTACATCGCATTGCAACGGTGACATGGGACCTTGTTAACGACTTTTTTATCTAAATAGCCAACCTTATCGTTAATGTGTACATACTGGTTTCGAAGTGTAGTCATTGGCTGGTGTACCGCGTAAATTTAGTGATTCCTCAGGTGTCTTTCAACGAGTTCAGATACATTCTTAATGTACGGATGTGTTAGCCAGTTTCTTTTAAATTTGGACGCTTGATCGGAAAAATCTAGTTCCTCAGCCTTTTCTTTTAATTCATGATATCTCATGAATTTATGTAAAAAATCATGTAGAATATTATCCACATAAACTTTTTTTGCGGTGAACTGATATTTGAAAGGTCCCATCAGTATTTCGCTGTATGAGGACGTCAAGAAAAGGGAGTTGGTTGTCACTTTCTTTTTCGGTGTAAAGGTGATTCCCGGTATCTTCTGAGTTAATAATACTGTGCATTGTTTCCAGACGGTCCCTTTTAACGACAAGAAACGTGTAATCTGCATAGCGTATCCGTAACTAGGGATTAACCAGTTGTTGGGCAGTAGCTTCCTATTTTTGCATAGTTACTTCAGCCAAGAAGCCAGATATGGGTGACCCCTTAGGGTCTCCCTAACGCTGTTGATAGAACTCCTGTTAGAATGAAAAATTCGTTTCTAGAAATATGTCCAAGAGTTCAAGCAAGGTAGATTTAGGAACATATGTGTCCTAGGCATGTAGTAATTCTTCTATATATTGCCTTGCCAAATCTAATGGTATAGATGTTAAAAGAAAAAATACATCGAAAGATACCATTATTTCATCTGCTGCAATTTTCAGTCCTCGTTATTTGTCCAGAAATTCTAGAGAGTTTTCAATGGATGTTTCAAATTCTTTGTCAATGGGTTTAATTTGTGGAAAGGCCACTTAGAGATCTTATAATTGGATGCTCCGATTAACGATACTATCGGTCGTAGTGGCACTTCTGGTTTGTGAGCCTTGGTTTGTCCATAGATCTTAGCTATGGTCTGTTCGGTTTGTATCAAGGATTTATCAATATCTACTGCTATTTGCTTCTTTCCTGTAAGACGCTTTAGTGCTTTTTCGATCGAAAAATTCTGCGTTTTGGTAAGATCCTCGTCAAAAGGTTTATAGGTTGACCTATCTTGTAACAGTGACAACATATTTTATCGCAGTCCACTTTTTGCAAAATGGCTGTTGCACCTCCTTTGTTCGCAGAAGGGTTGAAGATGCGTTTATCTGGTTTCAGAGATTTTAGTGCTTTTCTTTCTTCGTGTGATAGTACTGAAAATAGATTTTGGATTTTAGAGCATGTACAGTACTTTTTAGAATTGTGAAACGTTCATCATCTGTAGGAATTTCCCCTGATAAAATGGACTCCAAGTTTGCAAGAAAGGTCAATTATTTCGAGTCGGAAAGATTGCAGTTCAGTATTTTTCTTGAAGGAAGAGGCGGCGACAATTCGAATTTTATCCTAAGCAAAGGTGTTCCCGGTGTCTAGGGTGTGCATAGCAACTTGTAACAGGTGATCTTGCCTTTTTACTACCAAGTGAGGTTCATGGATGCGTGTAACAGCGTATTTTCCTGTTTAACCACAATAAACAGCAGTATATGCTTCACACGGCATCTTGTAGATGAATTCTTTCTTGCCCAAATAATCGACCCTATCCTTAGAGTGGACAAGCTGGGAACGCAAAGTAGTCCTCAGTTTGTGCGCCACATGAATTTGGTGCTTCCTTATGTGTCTTTCGACGAGTTCAGACACATTCTTAATGTAAAGAAGGGTTTGCCATGCATTTATTTCGGGCGCCTGATCGGAGCTACTAAGTTACTTTTCCTTCGAATCGTGCCGTCCCAATAATCAGAGAGAATAATTCACACGAATAATCCAGTCAAATTCGATAGCCTTCTTCGTCGGAGCAGTGTATTTTTGCTCGACTGAGTAGACTGTTGACAGCACTCAGTTTTTGAGCGATGGGCTGATTGATCTCATAAGATAGGATGATTTCGGCATAAGTTTCCTTACGGTAAACCGATGTGTGTAATGTTCCGTTTTTTTCGTTGTACGAGAAAATTCAAGAATGGGAGTTTATTTTCAACTTCCTTTTCAAGTTTGAACTGAACTCCTGGAATTGTGGAGTTGATGGTGTTATTGAGCCTTTCCAGTCAGTCCTTTTTAACGACAACAAATGGGTCGTTTACATAACGGAAGAGCCGTAGCCTCGAGTTTCTGCATTGTGATTTTGGCGAGAAAACCATAGGTGGGTGACCCTAGTGGAGCTCCTTTCAGTTGTTTATAGCATTTTTGGTCGAATGCAAAATTAGTTTCTAAACATAGTACCATAAGTTCGAGTGTGGCAGCTTCTGGAACAGCAGTATCGTAGTACAACAGATGGTACTCTGTGTATTGTTTCATTAAGTCTAATGCTATAGGCGTGAGGAGGGAAATGACATCGAAAGAAATCTTTATTTAATCTGTAAAGATTTGGGTTCCTTTTTTAATTTCTTCCAAAAGTTTGTTGAGTTCTCAATATGTGTTTGAAAATTCTCAGTATGCGGAGGAAGATTGACGGGACCTCTCAAATATCATTTCACCGCAAAAAAGTTTATGTGGATAATATTCTACATTATGAGAGTAACCACCTTGTCGCTCACAAACGAAGCACTGTCAAAACCCTCATCAATCGAGCAAAAACCCACTGTTCTACCAGCGAACTTTACCAAAATTGAACTAACTTATCTATTTAAACTGTTCTACAGCAACGGTTATCCTAGAGATTTTCTGCATAGATTCATGAGACATCAAGAATTAAAAGAAAAGGCTGAGGAACTAGATTTTTCCGATCAAGCGTCCAAATTAAAAGAAACTGGCGAACAAATCCGTACATTACGAATGTGTCTGAACTCGTTGAAAGACACCTGAGGAATCACTAAATTTACGCGGTACACAAACCAATGACTACATTTTGAAACCAGTTTGTACACATTAACGATAAGGTTGGCTATTTAGACAAAAAAGTCGTTAACAAGGTCCCATGTAACCGTTGCAATGCGATGTACTGTGGCTAAACAGAAAAATCGGCCTCTACACGCCTATACGAACACCAGTTGGCTGTGAAGAGGGAAGACCATTTGTCTCAAGTTGTCGTGCATAAACTAGAAACTTGGCATGAAATTGCATGGAATGAGACTCGCATTGTTGGCCTCTGTCCATCGAAGAAAGGCTGGGAAATTATAGAAACCATTCACTCTGATGACTCCTACCTTATTCGGCACATCGAATCGGATGCCGTATATTACAATCTCAAAGAAAATGGGAAAAGGCGGTAGCCAATCTGGATGAGATCTCCACCCACGATGACAGCTATTGGCAGGATTGATTCAGAAATATCGATTTTTCCGGCACGTTTTAAATTTCAACCGTATTTTGCAGACTTACCACAAGTCTGACGATGACCTAGGGAAACAGCGTCGAACATTTACTGAATAAAGCTTTTTATTGTTTCCCAAAGAATTTCTTTACTTCGAATTATACGTCTTTAGATACCTATCTTCCAATTTTAAGGAAGAAGGCTCGGT
Source organism: Schistocephalus solidus (assembly GCA_017591395.1). Classification (NCBI taxonomy): domain Eukaryota; kingdom Metazoa; phylum Platyhelminthes; class Cestoda; order Diphyllobothriidea; family Diphyllobothriidae; genus Schistocephalus; species Schistocephalus solidus. The sequence goes on from WEDG01011572.1 coordinate 26,698, forward strand.
GAAGTTTCAAGCTTTCTACACCAAACCGCCATCAAACAACATGAAACCTGGGAGTTCGGTTTAGCGCACTAGAGTGTTTGGTGGACATATATTATATCGACACACAGACGTATATGGAGGGAGAGAGGACAATAATCGTGTTACGATAGATACCGTAAACAAGGGGAGGGATGTTAAAGTTGCGATTGTAGTTTGCGTGTCGGGGGTATGCAGAGTCAGTGAAGTGCTACTTGAACGAGCACGGATAAGACTCTGTTGTTTCAAGGTGGGCGCACATCAGTGGATGCAGATGCGCCACTGAGAATAGCAGTACTATTCATTGGATTGACCACGTGCAACCTTGTCAAATGGTTATAAAGGCACCTGAAGCATCCCATTGATGGATCGTAACAAAGCATTAAGAATTCTAATGACCTGACAATTGAGAGCGTAGTTCGACGCCAACAAGACAATCCTATCTGTATTCCATTGCAACAATTTCTAGATATGCCTAAACTCGATCTAAGGAATTATTACCAACAGCTTAAGTGCACCCCAACTGGACTCGTAAATATTGGGTCTACTCGCGAGACTCGTATTACAACAATAAGAAGAGGTTGTATTGGGAACTTTCAGGCCAAAAGTGTGGCTCACATATGCAGATGACACATTTTTATCATGAAAATCATCGAAGTTGAGTGGCTGCATCAAAGCCTGAATAGTATTGTGCTTGCTATCGAGTTGACTCGTGAAGAGACAATGTGAGCTATCCTCCCCGTTCTATTCGAGGATGGTGGCCTGACGACGAACCTCCACCGAAAAGGCTCTAATGCTGACATCATCCTTAACTATGAAAACAATCATCCCGCTGCACATAAAAGCAGTTGCGTCCGAACTCTTTTCCATCATACTCTTCGCTTCTGCAGCAGTGGCAATCTACTCCGGAAGGAACTTTCTTGCTTTTCTCCGTTATTCCGATTCAATGGATACTCAGCAATTTTCGTGAAAAATGTCTCATGCATCAGGGACAGCCACAAAATGTCGTATCCAACGGTGAAACAGTGCCGCGAAAATTATACTCTCTGCCCTACATGCGGGGAATCGCCGAAGCGATCGCCAGACACTCGCCAGAACTCTGCAGCAAGTCGAGGCAACACTGCAAGATATTATCAGTGCATGGAAGAGGAACACTGCCGGTTCTCAAGTTGGGTGCCCTCCGTTTATATTTGGTATTGTGCATCTCCAAAGCTTATTAGAACTTCGTTCGTCAGTTAAATACGGAATCCTGCTGTGTAGATTAGGTGGTATGTTTATATTTCTTTGACAGTTGTCCGAGCAAGCAACTTGACACGGTAGGAGGACAAAAATGGGCAGAACTTAATCGGAAATACCTTAAACTACCCTACTGGGTTCACCACTTTGCCCCAAAAAAACGTTTTTTTAATTGACTGTGCAATATTTGGCATGGCTAATTACTATTGATGGGTACGCGCAGATTCGGTTGATCAAAATGGCCGTTAAAGTAACTGTTGTTTATACGTGTTTCAACGAAAGTCCATTAGTTTGTTCCAGGAGTCGATGGACCGATATGGAGGGCGATCGAAACGCGGACACAAAATCCATACTTTGAGTCCTCAACCACCGATATTCAGTTTATAGGAATCCCCATCGATAGCCTGGAATTCGCAAAAGTATCTCTATCCAAATACGTGGTAAGTGGACTAAAAATTGGCTGTTGATACATTACACGCTATTTCCCTCAGATGTTTTTAAAATAAAAGACATTAATCCTTTCAGTTGTTACTGCGTTAAACATGTTTTACCAAAGGATTTTTTCTTCTTCAGCTACCGCCAAAAGTCAGCTGCTGCTGAATACGATATGCTCGAAGCACATGTGACTGATAACTGTGTATTTGTACATATTTTTTAACGTTTTCTATTAAGAAAACTCGATAAACCACCATTTCTAATAATTGACTGTTCAATTTCCACTGTAGTACGATACAGTAGGTGCTACATGTGCTATCTGCTTATACACGTACATGGGCTGACTATCACTGCAGTCCACACCTGTTGCATATTTAATGGTAGTATAGAAGACGACAGGCTTAAAGAGTGAACTCATAGCTATAAAATCAACACCATCAGGGGTGGGAACAAGCGAGGGAAAGGAAACATACTCGGCAATTTGTTCGGATAATATGGCCAAACGTTGCTATGGTGTTGAGTGCCACGCCTTAGTCAAGTCTAGCCGTACTGACCAGGCATGCACAGATGTGGCTGGTACTAAGAAGTCGAACACTAAAGTGACTGGTTGTCTGTTCCGATAATCAAATGCACAGCGCTTGCCGGAAATCAAAATGACTATCAATCTTGCAAGCATGACAGTAGTAAATTAATTTGGTAGAGAAAAGTACAAAAGTCTGACCTTCAATGTATCAGTATCAGTATCGGTATATTTGAGGGAGATATAGGTGATTAACCCCTGACTTTCCTTTTTGCAACTGCGAATAGTGGTATCAAAAATAATATCTCGGTTTGTTGGCGACGCCAATTTATATGAGCCAACTGGGTGGAACATAGTTGAAAAAGAGAAGACAGTTGAAAAAACACCCGGTGATATTAAGGAGAAAACAACTGTAGCCCTTGGGGTCCAACAGGGGGCATCGCGGAGGTCAGCTTGATCATGACCAAAGTTCGGAAGATGCAGCCAGACACTCCCCTGCTGCTTGCAGAGTCCGCCGAGTGATTTCAAAGGCAGAAATATCTGCCCAGAGCATCCTCGGTCCGTTGCGGTTCAAACCAAGGGAGAAATATAAAAGACCGCATGGAATATGGCCGCAAGGTTCGGCTGATGTGAACACTCACGGCGTCACCAAGGTGTGCAGATAGTTAAGCAAGTAAGACCTCGGGGACCTCCGCATGGGAGGTAAGGGTGAGTGCGAGCCCTCGAATGAAAATAATAAACCTACAGAAATGTTACTCAAATATAGCTACTAGTATTCTAAAAACCTTATTTTTCTGAAGTCGCCCTTGAAAATTTCAGTTCGTGTTGAAACTCGCACCATTATATCGATCTAACTTTCGCTTAAAAGCCTCTAGGGATCCCGACATAACAACATCCAGAGGAAGATTATTCCAAGCTTCAACCACTCTTTTGGAGAAAAAGTACTTCCAAGTGTCCAGCCTAGCCCCGGTCACACGTAATTTGAGAGGAGGACCTTTCAATTTCATTGTTTTTGCTAACTTGAAGAAATTGCCTGAGACAAGCCAGTAGTCCTGAACGCGTAATATGCGGAATGTGCGTATCAGGTCTCCTCGAAGCTGTCTATAGTGCAAGGAAAAGAGAGTAAGATTATACATCCATGTTTCATAAGGTTGTGAGCCCTGCTCATGGACAAGTTTGGTTGCTCGCCTTTGGACCTTTTCAAGGATGTTGATTTTCTTCGTTGCCCAGGGTCTCCAAGCTTGGATAGCGGCATCCAACTGCGGCCGGACGAAGGTTCCGATGACTTTGGTGAAGCAGTCGGTATTGAAAACTGAAAAAGCTCGTTTGACGAGGTACAGAATCAACATTACTGACTTCGCTACCTTTGCGCAATATATGGAGGGTTTAAGAGAGGGCGTGATCCAACCTCCCAGGTCCTTTGGGCATCCACTTCTTTCAATGGATTGTCATTTAGTCAGTAAACAGTACGATTCAATGTATTGCTTTTCCCGACTGGTATGATGTTACACTTGCTCTCATTGAACGGCAGGATCCAGTCATTTGACCATTTTTTGAGTCGATTCAAGTTTGCCTGCAAGTTTTCTTCGTCAGCCACATTATCCTTAATTTTTAAGTTTTTTAGTATGTTCCGACTGGGGTTCATGCAGCGGGCGTAAATATGCTCAGCTGAAATGCAGTTTGTGGCTGTGTATGAATTAATTTGCTAAACATTGTTTCCTTCCTGGATTATCTTAAGGTGTCTTGAACATTTTAGAAGGACCTTGATTACTTTTTGATTTCAGTATGGTCAAAAATCTGATAGACTACTACGAACATAGAAATATCAATCCATTTCACAAGGTTGTCCGACGTGAAGGAACAGTAGGGTAAGTAAGTATAAGGGTAAGTATTCCAACATTTTTTGCAGTTTCTCAGTCATCGTAGTCAGTCAACCAACAAACGAATACTGAGATAATAAGAAGTACAATTATAGTATGTGACTCTTATGCTAAAGCGCCTGTTCTCAGCATCCGTGAATCAAGTTCCTCACAAGTTGGGAATCCTCTCAGAGACGGTTTTTACTAAGCGAGCGTATGACCGGAGATGCAACAACAGTCATAACATACTGAATACAGTGGCTGCAAATAAAATTATTTGAAAGTGAATAGGCGGTCATTATTGCCCATTATGTGATAAGCAAGGTTTATGACTGTTGTAATACGTCGTCCTAAAATAACGTTGTCTTAAAAGAAAAGGTTACCAGCAGCATCACAAATGCAAGTGTCTAAAGAATACTAGTGTAACGGCAGAGGTATTTGAGTGCGCACAGCTTTAATTGGTTAATAGGTCTACTGAACTTAAAATTGGATTTGATATATGCGAAAATGTGAAAGGTGAACAAAATGTCTTATTGATGTCCCAGAGGTCATCGACTGATCATAGGGTATTTGAAAGTATTTGTCATAGTGAGATGGTCGCATTTTAACTACACATCAAACTGACTTCATCATTTTAAAAAGAAGACCGTCCTTGTCATCGACGTCCATATGTCGTCTAGGTTTTCCATAAGACGCTGACGGTGTCATCTCACTATAACGTCAGCATTTCAAACTCATAGCAGGGCATTTGTACACGATACCAACACCGTTTTGAAGAAAGAAATTATGGTGCAAATTTTTGCAATTGATTCACAGACGATCGTTCATCATACCAACAGTTACAGCTTTCAGTAAATATGTATCCTTTGTTTTCTTCAGTGTAAGCTATAGTGCGTACCCATTGTTTTCCATAGAACCTGGAGCTTTTTTTGCATCAAAAATAAGGCTTATCTCTCAAATTTCAGATGCTTAATGTCAATCAGAAGGAATAAAGATATAAGACAGAGATTGAAGTACTGGTTCATGAGAGTGGCGCATGGGAAGTCCCTGTTTTACGCCAGTGTTTAGTAGGCAAATCTGCCTGCTGTATGACATTTAGTGCTGAAGGTACATTTTGTTTACTTTTCCACACCTTTACTCTCAGGACCGTTTTTCATGCTCGTCTCCCCTTACCTTTGTTTTTTTTACTAACTCAATATTCACGAAGCTTTTTCCTTCTATCAAACTTGTAATATTGAATTCGTAGGTTTTCTCGTACTGTTCAAACGTTGACCCTCTCTTCATTCCCTTACCGTGTGTAGATGGCTGTCAGTATGTCCCCATTTGTTCCTAGATGTCTCTTCAGTATTCCAGAGCTTCACTTAGTTTCCATAAGCATTGAAGTATTCTTTATAACTTTTTTGTGCCATTTGGCTGCTTGAGACCCCTCTCCCACCATCCTCCCCGTTTCTGACACAAAGATAGGCATATATTTTTATTCGCTTGCCTGGAAGGCACTGTCATTATGATCATATTGGTGTCATCAGCTTTTCTATTGGTACTATTGCGTTCTAGCGCGCCCAATGCAACTAACTCTGCAAACTTAATCTTAAGAGGACATTCCTTACTGTTTGACTGTTATGCCATGACGTTATTACCCCTCGGATGGACTTGCTCCAGACAGGATAATCAACAGAAGACATATCGATGCCTATATCGTGAGCAATCAAGGGAAGTCGGTTATGTTCAGCAAATAACCTAGAAATTTGCTAATTATCTTTAGAACACAAAAGTTCTCAAATTGGCATTTGGGATCGTCTAATAAAATTTCATACTACCCTCAGCCAAAGAAGTGAAGTGCACGTCGTTGAAGTGAGCTAAAGTAAAGATGCTGAGGTTGAAGCGCGCTTTACAACTTCGCTTTTGTGTGTATTCTGGGCGGTAATCTGTTGAGAAAATGTCTGTAAAGGCCATTTATGAGCAGACAGCTAAGCGTCTTATCAGAAGTTCTTTTTCCCCTTCATTCAATTTAAGCGACAAATCAATTGTCGCTACCCCTGCTGAACTGCCAACTCTCCCCCAACTTCACCCATGGCTTTTGACAGAGGTGAGAAATTCGAAGCACTCACTAAGTTCTTTCAGAGTCTTATTTGTAAGCCTGACGAACTTATCAAACGACGAGGAAAGCTTGGTCTTGTTCTTGTGCATTCCGATTACGATGGTGTATGCCGTTGGATACGTGAGAAAACTAGCAAGCCCCTGATTGTAAGCCAGTTTACTCATTTAAAAGCGTTTAAATTCAGTATTTATTTGTCTCAATTTATCTATGTTTTTACATTTATTTTAAAACTGTAGATTGGCTCAAAAAGCGGTAATTTGCAAAGATTTCTCATTGAACCTTTCGTACAACATCAAAAGGTACGTTGTGGGTTGCAACACAGGAAAGTTTTCCATCGATTTCATTGTCAAATTTGAAAACAAGGTTAACTAAAAGCTACCTGTCAGACTGATTGCGTAGATTCCGGCCTCTATCTGTTTTTTTCTCACGTACATGCCGAAAGTTTTCGCTTAATGTTCTGAAATTTGATAGTTTGCAAATCCTGCACAGTATATACTTTCTGCTGTTTGAAATTGGATTAAATCGACGGCTGGAGGACTTCTTGAATTTGACTAGAATTTTTAAACGCATATTTGAATCAAATATCATGGACTGTTTCAGAATAACTACGTCGCGTTCATTCCTACAACTCCACCAGAGGCTAGATAAACGTTAAAACCCAACCGCGCAGTTTTTGATGTATACTGGAAACCCATCAAAACGCCTTTAGGCTTTCAGCTAGTGTCTTGCTAGGGGATATGATGAAACACATTTATGTACTTTCGGACACACTACTGATTTCGTTTGGAATTTCATACATTTTTTCTGGGCGTCTACGCTCGTCGTTTATGCTACTTTTCTGACAGATCGCCTGCTCCGTTTTTTGTGTGCTCTTTAACGTTTCGTGTGATTTTTATTATAAACTCTAACCTGTTCTTTCTCCCTTACAGTCGGATGAGCACTACGTGTGCATGTTTACACAGCGTGATGGTGATGTTATACTCTTCTGCTCTGAGGGTGGCGTAGACGTAGGCAACGTGGATGCGAAGGTCATATCAGTGTTTTGTTGTTTGATTCTCAAGTTTCTCATTATTATTATTTATTTTTGCTTATGCACGTGAAACATTGTGAAATCAGGAAGTATCTTCCTGTCGTGTCTATTTCGGCTGACTTATTTCTGTGTGATTTTTTCGTCGCTGTTTTTTAGAATTTTTTTTCACATTAATTGAAAACATCCGCTTTCCTGTAACTTTGTGATTGTGCAGATACCAATGCTTCCTAGGGTGATTTTCGGATTTTCTCTGCCCTCCGGATCATGTTTGTTGTCTTTGTTCATTTGGCTGACTCCGCGGCCTCAAAAGCACTCATTTTAGTTAATTTTATATTCACATTGTCGATGAAGATCTTCCTGGTTTTTTTTTCAGGCGAAAAGGTTTCAGGTTACAACGCAATCTCTTTTCGATCACGGTTCCAGCGCAGTTACTCCGAATCACCTTTTGGACAGCGGACTACTTGATAAAGTCGCAGACCCTGCTAGAAAGCGGTTAGTACCCATCCCACTGCCAAAACCAATCTGGTCATTTTTCTAAGTGACCTCCACGTATATCGTCGGTTATCTGTACGCCATTTACACTTTTCTAAATGGCCTTGAACGGTGCACTTCCTTAGTCCTTGCTGCCATCCGTTTTAGTGTGTAGGCCTTTTAGTTATAAACCTGGATTGGTCGCAGCTGTGAGGTTCTCCTATTTTGAAAATTGTAAATTTTCTTCCTCACTGGCGTTAAATATGAGTTGTCTTGGGGTTGATTATATACAAATTAAGGCAGCATCATTGGGCCTAGTTCAGAATTAGGGGATTATGGCAATCCCAACTTTCGGCATCTAAGATGTTCAGTTTAAAGAACAAACCAACTACGTACCATGGCCAATTAGGGGTTTTGTTTGAGTCCTAACCTCTTCTACCTCTATGCCGCCTCTTCGCTCCCTCCACCAGGGTCCTCGCCGAGTTCATTGCCGAGCTGCATCGCGTCTTTGCCCATCTGCACTTCGACTACCTCGAGATAAATCCTCTTGTTGTCACACATGATCCAAATACACCAGGCTACTTACGCGTGCACATCCTCGACGTGGCCGCAAAACTCGATCAGTGCGCCGAGTACTTGTTCTCGGCTACCGGCGAGTGGTCTCCCGACGGGATGCCTGTTGTTTTTCCACCCTCTTTCGGCTCATCTTACACACCCGAGGTAAGTCTATAATTAAGGCTATCTGTTTGTCCTTATTTAGCGTATTTCTCTGCAGATTATTTTAATTTCTTTCAAATGGGAAAGTTTTACGTGAGACTACGTGACCAAATTTTCCATGCTGTCCCTCACCCAGTCATTCATAGTTTGCTGAACTTGCAAAGCATAATACGAGACATGACACATTATTTTTTGTGGAGGTGTGCTTTCTTATCGAAAGTATTCAAAAAACGAATTCTTCATACTCAGTGAGTGGGTAGGCAAAGTGGCAGAAACTTGTAAGTGATAACTCGACTATCTTTCGTTTATATCAGCACTGCTAAATTACTGATGCATCTGTTTATATCCAAATGCAGTAATTCTTTACAGCTAGTTGCTAATATGTGGAAAACGAAGTTAAATTCGTCGTTAACTTCGGAGAAAAATCGATCGAAATCTTATGCTGGACTCTCAATACTAACGAACTAACTCTTAAAACATATCAGATAAAGATTGTGCAGTTTTTTCATAAAAACTGGAAACTTCGTTTTATATAACCAGGACATAGTGTTTAATTTTTTCGACATTTTTACTTTTAAACTTAACAACAAGAATATTTGACTGGAAGTTTTAATCAAACAATGCCTAAAACCTCAGACAGTAAACTGTCGCCTTGTTTACACCAAGATTTACCATCTAGCAAAAGTTGATAATCCAAAAGTAAATTTGAAAATGTTCGTAGTATCTCAAGTGTGAAAATAGTTCTTTGAAAATTGTAACTTCTTTTTGAACACGAGTATAAAGTAAGATATACTTTATCAGAATTCGTCCTGATAGTTCTTTCTGAATTTTGTTATATTTCTGGCTTTTGAAGACTGGCGTTTTGTGTGCCTTCATTGGGCTCTAGTAAGAACGCTGTTGCTGGTGGTCCTCGATCTTTCATTTGTTTTTTTTTATATACCATCTACGTACTCTTAGCATGCGCTTATAATTTATTATCTCAAAGAAGTTGTTCACCTATCTCTTTGACAGTCTTCTAAGCAATTTAAAAGTAGCACTGCGATTTTGCGCCATGCCTCTTTGTTATCTATACTCACACGTGCGTAAGACTGTCGAATTTTTTTGTTATTCTATGACGCATCTGAAGACAGGTTTAGCGTAAGGTCAGACAATTTTATACTTTGGAATGTTAGTAGTCATGTTCAAATTGCAGTGACCCCAAAAAACGCAGCAGGCGAAAAAAATATTTTCTGCGATCCGTGCTGGAAGTGCCGATCTTCGTTCTCTAATTTCACTCTGCTATCGCAGCGCCTAAGGCAGGCCCATGCGCTATTTTATATTATTGCAGTCCTCTGCATGATTTCGTGCCGGCCAGCCCGACCTATCGCTACACAGGTGCTCATCGGGCCCTGTCGTTCGGATTCCTCTGCAGACGAAGCGCGTACAAGTGTACCGTGTGTATGGATGACCTGCTCTCTACAGTGGCCAGCTACAGTCTGATAGCAATTAAACTCTTCCATGACACAAGGCTGATGTGCGGACAAATAGCATGCATGCGTACGGTCTATACTTTTGGTAGCATCCTGACAGGCTGGTATAGCAATTTGCCTCCCGCATACCGCGCGTTGTGACCTCGCGAAGCGGCCTGCCGCCGACAGTTGTGATGAAATGACACAAATACCGCTCATTTTCGTCACTTATTTCGCTGTCATATCGTCTCGCACAAGTCCCCTGACACACAACTAAATCGATTGTCCCGGTGATCGGGTTTCTTTAAGCATCTTTCTCGTTCCGTGTATGCTGTTACTTTAGGAGCGCCTAGTGGCCGAACTGGACGCCCGTACCGGTGCCTCAATGAAGCTGACTCTGTTAAACCCCGACGCTCGGATCTGGACAGTGAGTGCCGGTGGTGGAGCTTCGGTCATTTTCGCGGACACCATTTGTCAGCTGGCGCCAAACGGGGCCGCCGATCTGGCCAACTATGGTGAGTACTCGGGCGCGCCTAGTGAGTCACAGACCTACGAGTATGCACGCACCATACTCTCTCTTATGACCCGTGGACCTGTCAATCCTCAAGGTTAGTACTCGCGTCCGTTTTTAATTAAGTCTTTCGTTTTATATGCCCGCATCTCACTTAATTAATGGCATTTCTACCGGATGCCCGCTTGCTCACTTATTTTTTGCATGCGCATGCTTCCTCTTATCCGGGTGATATTTGCCCCTTCTGAACTACGGGTTATAGTTTACGAAGTAAAGTGAGAGCGCACCGGATCAGAGAGCCCATTCACACAGAACTTTGTATGCGGATTTGATCTCAGCCCACGGACCTTGAGCCCGTAACCCAATGGGCTCGCGATTGGCATTATTGTCATCTGAAGATGCTTCCTAAGCTCGGAATTGTCATTCCAACTCCCCTCGTTGTCAATTCCTTCGAATCAAATCACTCCTGCCTACAGTCCCTATAGGCCGACCTTAATGTGGCCTTTGATGAGCTAGTCCTTTTTAGTCTTTCATACATTGTTTACTAGTCGATGAACCAGAGAGAGAGAGTAATAGGCTTTATTTTGAAGTTTCATTCAAAATTTTCAGCAAAAATATAAATGGCTTGATTCACTAAGATAATAGGAAAGTAAACATAATATGCAAGAATCAAAGAGTCAAAAGTGGACATCTAGCGGGGAGACAGTTCTAGTCTCAGCTTTTTTAGTTCAGTCTCTTCACACGTAAGGTAGCGTGCTAGAAATGGCAAAACGGAGCGCTGGTATGCCGTTGTACGGCAGGCTATATGGCGAAAGCCTCGGCGCATCAGACGGGAAGACTTCACAGCAATCAGCTCAGAGTGGAGGGGATGGGGTACATCATCAAGGATTCGCCCAGCGAATTGTTTGACTGTCGTAAAGTGCCGTTTTGCTATCAAATCCACTACAACAGTATAAGAAACACCAGCAGCAGAAGAGAGCATTCGGAGAATACTTTTTCAAATCAAAAAATCCTTTTTAAGCAAGGCTGGAAAATCACGGGAGAGCAATAAAGGATGAGGGGAAGAACAAATGCCTCTATAAAACGCCAGATAAGGACCTGAGGTGTGTGATAGGAATGTAAACGGCGAATATAATATAGAAGTTTACGAATTTTTGTAAAAAGAGCATCGATATGTTGGGAGAATGAAAGATTCGATGTCAGAGTAACGCCAAGGTACCGAAAAGAGGATACCTCGTTGGGAAGGACGGCTGAGAATTGAGAACTAGGGGATGGTCGCAGGTGAAAAACACATTGGACAGACTTCTCATGGTTCAGTTGAAAGCCATTATCTGACGACCAGGCTGCAACATGGTCGAGGCCATCCTTCAGAAACTGGAGATGGGTCTGATTTTTAAGAGGATGACCAACAACCATGTCGTCGGCATATATGATGTACAGACAGTCGTTTGGTGACCTCAAATCATCAGTGTGAAGGGAGAAGAGGTGAGGGGATAAGATGGCACCGCAGTTGTTTGGAAGGACAGTAGACTTCCGCTTGCCGGATTATACGAATTGAGTTCGGGAAGTAAAATAATCTTTGAACCTTTACTTTGTTGTCAATAAAACGTTAAATGGTTGCCTGTGCTGCAAGTAAATAACGAGATCCAAACGGGTAAATATGTTTCTAAACTGACATACTGTTTGTATCCAACTTCTCCAAGCGTTTTCCAAATTTTCCAAGTATGGCCCATTTTCCACAATTATGTTTAGTAGGGGCAATTCAATCGTCAGGCAGACATCGAAACTTCGAAGTAGAAACGTTGAAGACTCTACCGATTTGGAAGTATTATATTTTATAACTGTATACTTTCCACTGGAAACTGAACAAGTGCTAAACCTTTAACTCACATTGTACTACAAACGTCGTTCTAAACCGAAAAACCCTTTCAGAACCCTTTGTACGTAGGGTCACCTTTAATATCGAGAAACGGAACGGAAATATTATGTTCTTTTACACACCTAAAAGAACAAAGTCGTATTTGCGTCCCTCTAGTGCCTAAAGGGACCCAAATATGATTGAATTCACGGCCGTCAGTGGCGTCTCTTAGATCAAGTGGTTAGAGCGTTGGCTGTACGCAAGCTTTACTTTCTTCTCCTGCGTTCGAATCCCTCCGAGGCCGCCGATTTTTCACAATTAGTTAAAATGCATTAAAACGAAACTATCGCAAATAATGGTCCGTGACTCTCTCTGAGCGAGAATCCGAAGCCTCGGGCCAATAAACGTCATATTCCCGCGATCGCATCTTCTTATAGAAAGAAACTCTTTATGGTACTTATGCCGCTCTCACAGACGTGTGTCCTTGTGGGATTTTCTCTCCGTTTCACGACTGCAGTCGGGGTGTGGCAATAAAATTCATCCAGGAAGGAATACTGAGAAGGACAAGAGAGAATTTGATGGCCATTTCTGTCGTCAGTCAGTCCCGCTTAACCTTCGGTTTTTTCGTCAATGAGCGTTTCTGGGTCTAGCGTGTTATCGATCGCAACCGCCGAGACAAAGGGTTTGTGATTCAATGCTAGAGCGTTGAATGCTTATGGACAAGGATCAGAGTTTGAAATGCCAGGCATCTGGAAGTAAGATTACGTATGACTGACTGGCGACAGCTATTAACCCAGTAGTGACCCGCAAGGGCTCCTTATTGAGCCCCAATACACAAAAGTACGAGCCTTCCCCGCAATCTGATCTATGAGCGCCCTTTCCTCGATCGTGAATGACTGCATTGCCCTCGATCGAACATTCCTAAGTCTTTGAAAGGACACTTCTTTTCTTCCTGTCTCTGGCAGTTTTTGTCGTGCTTACAGGATGCGAAATACTGGTTTAGTTCAGGTATGCGTAGTTAACTTGGGTTCTAATGATAAGAGTATCTAAGTTTCCTTTTGCCTGTATTTTCAGCCAGATCCTTTAGGTTAGTCTTTTAATCTGTCAACGCCGTCCTACGCAGGCCCTTTCTACTTAGAGGACATTTATTGCCGTAACCCAGACAACCACAAAGCTAGCTCTTTTATTAATCTCCCTTAAAAGTCGAAGCTGCCAAGCATATAAATTGTCGTATGTACCTTGAAGCACGCAGGGTTTTTTTCAGTTGACTGGTCACCGGGCACCTGCTCGATTTCCGCTGTCGCCTCCCCGCTGCGCTCCACCGCTGTTCTGCTCCCTCCCCCCACGCATTCAATCATCTGATTTCTTTTGTCGCCCACAGGAAAAATTCTTCTGGTTGGTGGGGGCGTGGCCAATTTTACCAATGTGGCAGCCACCCTCAAGGGCGTCATTCGCGCCATCACTGAGCACCAGAATGAACTGCGTGCACACTCTGTGAGCATCTGGGTTCGCCGTGGTGGTCCCAACTACCAGGAAGGTCTCCGTGCCATGCGCCTTTTGGGTAGGTCTTTCCTTTCTCCCTCTTTTGTACCCATTTCTCTTGGTGTATTCGCTTTAGCCCCACCTCATCTACAGTCTGCTTGTCTCAATCTCCCAGCTGGTTCATCAAAGAACATAATGAAATCCACGAAAACGTGTATGTTTGAACTATCATGGTGACGTGACTTGAAAGCATGCCAGCTGGCGAGGTAGTGCCGTCCCCTGGACTATGATCCAGGTTAGCTTTATGAAGACTCTCGTTGCTGTGATATTCGGAGGGTTTAGTCGAATTCATGTTAAGCTATTAAACGGCGCGTGTGCGGTACGCGTAGATGGTGGAAAATAATGGGTCAGCTGTTGTGTCCAAGCCGACCCGCAGTTGCCTCGGCTTACTTTTGTCAGTGAATCACAACGACAGTAGGTGGAGAGTATGGTCGAGGCTGCGCAAGTTACCTCCGTTACAATCCAATCTACGCGCAAGTTGCCTCTATCCACTAGGGAGCAATCGTATTCCCCGCCGTGTTCAGCGCACTAGAGCTAGGCGCAAAGGCTGTGTAAAGATACCCTCCTCCTTACGTGTACATGTTGCGGTCACGATCATGCCTGATCTAGCCGGCCTCGGTGGTGTCACGTATTGTACCTCTCCATGGATGATGATTCGCTGCAGCAGACCTGGCCAGCTCAACCCATTCTTTTCTCCAACGACAAATGCCGATCACCGATGGTCCAAGCACCGCCTCCATGTCTTGCTGAACCGTGTCGAGCCAGGTTTTCAGTTGACCTCCTCTTCAACTTCTTCAAGTGGGCAACGGCGCTGGCTCGATAGCAATAGAACTGAGCTCGTGAGGCGGGTGACGAAGGACGTGCCCGAACCACCTCTGTCGTTTTTCATAGATGGCCTGATATATCCTCTCGATATTTTCGCAGCGAGTGCCGGCTGCTTCGTTTGAGACGTAGTCGGTATACTTCATTCATCAA
>WEDG01011573.1:0-20546 GCA_017591395.1 Schistocephalus solidus
CTTTATTTTTCTATTATGCCCTTTCATTCCTTTATACCCTTCTTAATAGTAGAATCCATTTCCAACATTTCTGCTGTTCCTTCTAATGACTGTTGCGTTTGAGTGATCGGTATGGTGCTTAGAGACCATGTTCAATACGCGCATCGTCTAATAACGACTACAGGTGCGTTACTTGCCCGTGTGTGTGCAAACCGCGAAGTCTTCGGCCGCTACATTGGTGGCAGCGGTGGGATAGAGAGGAGCACACACTTCCACACCTACCAAACCAACCCGCACAGCACTGAGGACAGTGCTGCATTTCAGAAGGAGGCCATGTAACGAACCACAGTTCCGACTGAATTGTTTGAATGAACTGGGAACACTCTTCGCGCGGATCCCGGATGGGAATGGTGTGATCGATGGTCTGTTGAGATGGCCGGTGTTCCTTTTTTCCCTACCGCTGACATCTCCCCTCGTTACTGCCGTCATACCGTCTCGAAATTCCCTGACCGTCAGCATCTCCATGACCCTCACCCGCATTTGCGAACAGCATGGCACTTCCCACCGGTATCTAACTGATCATTCGTGATCACCTCCCACTCCAAGCGGATCGATTGTATAAGTCCCCAGTATTCGCTTGTATCTTTATATTTCTCTTTTACTATTTACAATTTGTTACTGTTAACATAGATACCTTACGTCATAAACTTATTCTCTCCTGTTATCTATACATGTGTGCATGATGAAGTGTGTAACGATTCTGCCGACGTTATATGGCTACAGATTGTCCTAGTGATATACTCCACAGTGTGTGCTATCTTTGACATTCTCGGCCGCCAGAACCCCACACCGGAATCGACTGCGCTCGCATCTGATTGGAAGTACCTATCCCTTCGAATCGACCGCAGACGTTTCTACCTCTGTCAAATGAATACCCTCGAACGTCAATAACAGACTAGTCTTGACTCTAAACATTATTTCCCTGATACATTCATCTTCATTCTGTATAGCTGTTTTTACTTCTTTTTTGCGAATTCAAAACCTTGGAAAACAGGTTTTTTTACTTAAAACAATCTCGTTATTTCAACACTGCTATTTAAGCAAACAAACAAACCAAAGCTTAAGTGTTTAATGAAAAGAGGAAATTGTTTTAGGTTTTTCCTGTGTTCTAAGGATATGACAACGCCAAGCAGTGCAAAATCAATAAACCTATTTATTTTATTTATTTTACTGTTCAAAGCTCAGCCATTTTATTTACAATTGATATCGCATTGAGTAAAACTAAGCTGAGCGTATTCCTGAGCTGCAGGTTACGCTCATCAGTATTTATAAAAAAGAATAATTTTGTGGCGGAGAAGAAAACTGGAAAGAAGAAACGAAAGGTTGGAAAAAAATTCCTCTGGTCTACAATTTGTCGAAATGTTACTGTTAAGAGAACTGAGATTACTGTACAACGGCATATTTGGATGAAAACCTTGGAAAGGAAGGCGTTACCTTGTAGGACGCCACTCACAATCGGGGTTACACTTGAGTATGAGGACCCTTCTAAACGTTTTTTCTTCGGTCATATGGGTACGATCTGTTAAAGTCAGTAAGGGGACTACAAAATCCTATAGCTTCTTGTTTAGCTTGAAGTCATCTATGAGTTACTTTATCGAATGCCTTACTAAGATCAAAATAGAGAACTAGTACAGATAGATTATCATAATGAAGAGAGGTTAGTAGATTTGAAAAGATATAATTTGCTATAATTCAGTATATATAAGAGAGATAGGCAGAGCCTTTGAAAACCCTATTTACAGATGTACGCTAGCAAAATAAGCAAATTTTACATGGCGATAGTCGTTTTAGTATATCGATAATTGCTGTGGACTTAATATTTGTTCATCAAGTTAAAATGCATCAAGTCTTCTTTTAAAAAGTTCAACGCTTTCAGCCTGAACAACTGAAGCTGGCAGTTTGTTCCAGTCTTCAATCACCCGTTGGGAAAAGAAGTTGGCCTGCACTTCAAGTTTGGCATGTTTTCTTTTCAGTTTGTATTGGTGACTTCGGAGACATGTCATGTTTGCCAATTCAAAAAAGTTGGCCATCTGAATTGTACAATTAACTCCCCTGACCAGATTTCACAAGAGCGGTCCAGTAAAAACTTATGTCGGGAAAATTTGATAATTGATTCCCTATACAATAATCTGTGATTTGTTTGGCAATAAGTTTTTCGAATAATTTTGCCAGAGAGGGCGTTTTTGATAACCACGATGGTTATGAATATCAGAAAGGGAACCAGATTTAAAAACGGTTATTATAATAGAGGTATTCCAATAATTGGGGAGTAACCATTTTCGAGATATAATGAGAATAATTTGCTTAGTAAAGGTCGAAATCCCTTTAATAAGTGACTTTGGAATGTTAATTTTTTAAGGTGAACTATTTCTTTTTGAATGCGTGGAGGCGAAAATTTAATGGTTGTTAGAAGTGAATTTAAATTTATACTCAGAGTAATTGAGGGAGGGAGGCTAGTTTTAGTGGTAAAGTGGTTGGCAAAAAAACGAATTTAAAAATCCTGCTTTTCCCAAATCTTCAGTAACAATTTTTTTGTTACAGTCGAGTTAAGGAGGAGTTACCATCAGACGCTTAGCCGATGACCAAACATGGAAAACCTGAGCAACAGATATGGATGAATTTACATCACTTAGTGCCTGAGAATCCCTATGCTTATCTCGCGCGAGCCTTGTTTCGATGCTAGTTTAAGTATTTGTTCAATTCTTAAGTGAAATGACAAATTACTTTAAAATAGATCTCTAAGTTGTTTTCGTAATTTTTCAATCTGTATTGGAGAAAACGTGGAACATTAGAAGAGGCTGAATTTGAATTAAAAATCTTAAGAGGGATAAAAGCCTGGCTTTTTACTGTGAGGCTCTGCAAGACCTCGTGGAAAAAGTTTGGATTGTTGATGGAATATATGTTATGTCAGTCTAAAGTGCTTACGAAATTATTTATTACTTCATGGTTTGTGTTAGGAAAGTCGAGGTTATTGCATTTAATCTCAGGCTTTGTAAGAAGGGTAAATCGAAAACAGCAGTGAATTAGTGCGTGATCACTTGTGAATAGATCACGATGGAAATTCATAAAGAGAGGGAAGACATAGTTTGTTAAAATTAAACTTAAAATGCTGTCATATCTAGTTACTGATCTGACTAGTTGGGGCATGTTTGAAAAGTTAATAGTATCAACCAATTGCTGAAGTTTTGGTGGGGAGGTATTTGTTTGCCAGTCAATGTCTGGCAGACTAAAATTGCCTGCGATTATTTTACATAAAACTGAGACACTGCAATCCTTTTAAATAGTTCACAAAGTTCGCTTTCATTGCCAGAATAATACGGAGTAATAAAGACACAGTCAATCACCGCTTTTTTATTGTGCGGGAGGATAACTGAAGCAAAGCATACATTTCCAGAAAATGACGAAATGCTCAGCTGAAAAGGGAAATGTACAAAGGATGATTTAATTTAAAGAAGGCAAACATGGCCACGCTTTTCAGCATGGTCTTATGGGTTCAAATTGAAATTATCTATAGCAAGCGTCAAGTCAGAAATTAGAAAGTGAGCCTAGGATTCAGTGATGCACAGCACATCTGGATCAAGCTCAAAGTCTTCTATTCTAAGCTCAGTTATCTTATTTACAACTGATCTCGCATTGAGTATATTTTTGTATATTTTGAAGGTGTTAGGCATTGCCTTGATGACCCTATTAATGTAAAGTTATCATTGCATGTGTACAGTCAAAATAAAATGGTGTACATTTAAAACTGTTTAAAACAAAGCATAACATAACTTTAAATGCATTATCACAGCCATAGGCGAAACATTGTGGAAGAAAAGAAGAGCTTGAAAGATTTTAAAAGGCTGGTTTTAAGTAATCATCTTGTGACATTCGTCTTTTGTCAAATATAATGCCATCAAGCCTTCTTTTAAAATCAGTAATGCTGTCAGAGGTAACCGTCTCGCTTGGTAACGAGTTCCAAGGTTGTACCACTCGTTGGATGAAACAAAAATTTCTGAGGTTCAATCGCGTGCGTTCGCTATTAACCTTAGAAGGATGACCACGCAGATGAGTTGTACAGGCAAAGTCGAAGAATTCCTCCTATCTCAGGGAGGAATCATGGCTCCGGATAATCCAGAATGTCCAGAACAGGCTTCACCGTAAGTGACTGTAGGAAAGAGGAAAAAAGTCAAGCTTTTTCAATCTGTCTTGGTATGGTTAATTCTTAAAACCCTCGACCATCTTCGTTGCTTTCCGTTGTACCTGTTCGAGGAGGTCAACATCTTTCTTTACCACGGTATCCAGGCTGGTATTCCGTAATCTAAATGCGGTCTCACAAAGACGCCATTGACTTTTCCGAAGAGATCAGGGGGGAATATTTTAAACGCTTGTCTGATCCAATATAAATGTACATGTTGCCTTCTGGACTGCTTGCTTACAGTGTTATGTGGGCATCAAATTCCCAGTTTTCCACATGCCCAGATCTTTGGATGTTTCTACCTCTTTAAATGCTGTCCCATTAATAAAGTACTGGTGTCTGAGATTTACTTTTACACCGGTGCTTATGTGTAGGATCACGCACTTGGATACATCAAACTTGAAAAAGCCTCCTAGCCGACCAGGCACTTAGTTTGTCGATATTCGATTGTAACCCTTTTGCTTCATCAGTGCAGCTGACTTCAGTCTATATTTTAATGTCATCTGCAAACATGACAGCTTCAAAATCTAGGTCATTGAGACAGTCGTTCACGTAGATTAGGAAGAGTAGGGGGCCCAAAACAGAACCATGTGGAATACCACTTTCTACTTTTGCCCATTCTGAGCTAGAGTTTCCAATAACAACTCTCTGTACTCTGAAAGAAAAGAAACTCTTGATCCGATTGAAACGTTTTCCTTGAATTCCTTCGTTCCAAATCTTCTGCAAACGAAAACCGTGTGGTAAACTATCAAAGGCTTTTTTGAAGTCAAAAAAATGCAACATCTACTGCATGACCCTTATCTGTGGCCTTTGTCTGTTTCTCGTGCGACTGAAGGGCACTTGTGCGACAGGAACGTCCTGGACGGAAGCCGTGTTGTGCAAAGTAAAGGATTTGGTTGTTTTCCAGATAGCTCATTAAATGCCTCTTGATAATAGGCTCCATTATTTTACACACTATGCAAGTTAAACTGACAGGGTGGTAATTTTCACAGTCGAGACGTAAACCTACTTTATAGATCGGGGCTATGAATGCGCACTTTCATTCTTCCGGGAGTTTGCTTTCTTCAAAGGACTTTTGGAATATGATGTACAGTGGTAAACACAGTTGGTTAGCAAGTTCCCTAAGTGTTAATGCAGGAATTCTATCCGGCCCATGCTACTTGGCAGGCTTTATACGATGTAATTTTCATTCTTTTATTGTTATTTTTTTATTGCCAGTTTACAGGCAAAGTCAAAAAATATATATACAGTAGAGGGTCAAGCTGATAGTGAAAAAAACTCTTAATCGCTGTTTCAGGTGGTTTCAGGAGAAAAAACTGCAGCTTTTTGAGTAATTAAAGTTCAGGAGAGGGACACGTTAACACAAGTGCCCGGTGAAGAACTTCTCCATTTAGTGTTACGGTTCCGGTATTCTGCACCAGCAGGTATATCGGCAAAAGACTGTTCGCTGTCGACTGAGAAATACGTCGATTGAGGTCTACAGAGCCAGCAATATTACCCTCAGCATGAAGTCCGGCACAAGATTCAGAGTCCGTGTACGCCATCAGAACCGAAGAGAGTTTCCACAGAGTCAGCACCCAAAAGGTTTGGAAGGTTTACTGAATGTAGAAAACTAGTGACAGTTCGCGTAAACAAGGGAAAGCTTCGCTGAATTTTGATACATCTAGGTAGCTTATTCCAGATTGCTATAGCGTTTACCGAAAAAAACTGTTGGTATCTAACTGTGCGCGCTAAAGGATGAAATAAAAATACATCTCGATGACTGGTGCGCCGAGAGTGGTCGAAGTGCCGCAGAGATGTAATGGGGTTAAATGTACGAGTGTTTAGAATTCTTAACAGTAAAAATAGTCCCTTCTGTAATCTGCGAAGCCACAGCAGGTCAAGGCTTGTAAGCTCACAGCGTTGTTGGTAGGACAGTTTTCGGTGTTCTGAATAGAAAACTCTTTTTGTAAAGAAGTGCTGGACTGATTCTATCTTCTTTCGTTCACTTGCGTGCAGAAGGCTAAAAATAAACGAGCAGTATTCCAGAGTAGGCCTGACATACATTTTATAGTGGCTGATTCTAATAAACAAAAAAATAAATAAATTATATATTTAAGGTCCAGAGGGCCCCATAATTACAAACTTAGTACCATGGTTTAAATAAGTACAAAGTGGATAATTGCTGCACTATTTGAGCATCCATATGAACAGCAGAAATGAGTAGTATGGTAAGCATATCCAATTCAAAAAGATTTGCCATTTTTTAAACAAAAGTCAACAATCTTTGGCATATGCGGTGAACTGGAAAAGAAGCAGTAAAAAAAACTCCTAGGGTTAAATCAGGGGCGGAGTTCGGCGAGCCGCATAATTTAAAAACTTAGTACATGGTAGAAAAAATAAAAGTGGATAATTGCTACACTATTAATGAGCATCATGCAATGACAGCAGAAATGAGTAGTATGGTATAGTATCGAGTTTCGAAAAGTTTGCCATGTTTTAGAGCGAAAAGTCAAAGCAATCTTTGGATATGCGGTGAACTGGAAAAAGAAGCAGATAAAAACTCCTGGGAGTTAAATCAGGGGCGGAGTTCGGCGAGCCGCCAATTTAAAAAAATAGGAGAAAAAATAACTGGTACACTAAAAAATTAATAGCTTAATGCAATGGGATAGTATTATGATGTTGCTGACTGCGTATGAGGTTTCGGGACGCTCCTTGAAGGGTGAGAGATAAAATAGCAGTCAGAGCTACTGTTTATAACCACCAGTGGAGGTGAGAGAGGACGAACTCATCGTAGACAACATGGTCGAAACGAAGAGGGGACAACAGAGGTCACGAGATCATCATCGAGGTGCGACATTGCTGACTGTATAGTCCATAATATAGCAGTCAGAGCTACTGTTTATAAACACCAGTGGAGGTGAGAGAGGACGACATCATCGTAGACAACATGGTCGAAACGAAGACGGGACAGTAGAGGTCACGAGATCATCATCGAGATGCGATAATGCTGACTGTATAGTCCATCGCCAAAGAGGCGAAACCATCAGAACCCACCTTGATCATCAACAGAACCTGGAGACTATCGTCAGGGTTGCGAATTCGGAGGTAATTATGAAGGTTGTCAAGAGTTAGCAATGCTAATTTAAAAGGAGGGGTAGAAAAATTCAATGCAAAGTTTGACTCTGCAGAGGATTATGGAAATAATATAAGAGACCAATACAATATCAAGGGAGCTGCCTCAAAGACCAGGAGGACCCTTTTCAAAATCCATAAGTTGCGAGTTTGGAAAGGAAACAGACAATAAGGATTTTATATCTTCCGAAGTTAAATGTTTGCGTCATTTGGTTTTGAAAATAGCTTATGTAGACGACAACCTAATTTGCAGGGGTAGATTATTCCATAAGAAAGCATATTTGGAGGCAAAAACTGAGACCGGTTAGTTGTGGAGCTAAGGGGCGGTGAAATGATCATGGAGGAAGAACGAGTGGCATAGGGTCGATTAACCGGAGTGGGAGCGTTAATTCGTGGGAGCTTTGGGCTAGAGTTAACGCGAAACAGGAAGCAGAGACCGGCTTCAAGTCTTCTAACCCACAGAAATTTAATGTTTGCTAACTGGCATCTATCCGTATAGGAGATACTGGATCCAGGAAGAGTAAATAGTCTTCGAGTAAAAATCTTCTGAAATTTTTCAATCTTACTGTGGTCAGCGGCTTTCATCAGCCCAAATAGGGGACAGCAGTATTCGAGGATAGGAAGAACGAGCATGCGGTATTTGTTTAACTTTATTTCCGGAAGGAAGAAATTATGTGATATAAAACCACAAATTTGTGCAGCCTTTGCAGAAATTCGATCTGCATGAGGCGATAATGCTAGCTTATTCGTGTTACTTAGACCGAAGTCTTTTATGGTTGATCGTTCTAAAAGTGTACTATTTTTGAAATACTAGGAGTTCAGGAAGCTTTGCAGGGCCAGAACACATGAAACTGCTCTTGGATGGAGAAAATTCCATCTGCCCAGTACAGCTCCAACGTGAGAGCATAAGT
This sequence comes from Schistocephalus solidus, assembly GCA_017591395.1. Classification (NCBI taxonomy): domain Eukaryota; kingdom Metazoa; phylum Platyhelminthes; class Cestoda; order Diphyllobothriidea; family Diphyllobothriidae; genus Schistocephalus; species Schistocephalus solidus. Next base: position 8,242 of record WEDG01011573.1, read on the forward strand.
AGATCAGTGTTGATTTTGTCAACGCAACTATAAGCAGTGTCTTAAGAAAATGAATAAATGCACTTGAGATCGTCAGCGTAAACGAAATTTTGTGAATTTGTCAGTAAAGTTGAAATTTCGTTAATGTACAGAATTCAATTCAATTCAATTCAATTTATTGAGGGAAATAGGCATGGGGCTTGAGTACCCTATTTGTAACGGAAAATTAAGTGTGGTATATAGAGAAACCGTGTGGGTTGCAAAGGTACAATAGGCGGTCATAAAATATGACAAGTGCTGCACGACTCTCGAGGGTTATGATAAATTCCTCATCGCTCAGGCTCGTTGCGGAACATAAAACTGTCAAGGTTCCTTTTAAAGCTTTCCAGCGATGGTGATATCACAACGTCTTCAGAGAAGGGGACCTAGAACGGTACCTTGAAAAACGCCACTCGTGTTCAGCTGAGGCGTCGAATAGCTATTACCTACTAAGACCTTGTGGCTGCGGTAACACAAGTAGGAACCAATGAAGTCAAGGAGAGGAGGCCGGATGCCAAGGGCTTCCAGTTTCACTAGAAGACGTTTGTGCGGTACCTTCTCAAAGGCTTCCCTCAGGTCAAAGTAGATCACAACCACTGACTGTTGCTCGTTACGAAGGGAAGTGACGAGGTTAAGAAAAGCTAATTGACACACTTCGCATGATCTCCCAGGTAGAAAACCATATTGCGAGTCGCTTAAAATCTTATTTTCTAGGAAAAAGTCGAGAAATTGATTAAAAATAATTTTTTCAAGATGTTTTGCGAGAGCATGGGCTTTTGTGAACGCCTCGATAATTATTTACGTCCAAACGAGATCCCGACTTGAAAACAGGAAGAATAATAGATGTCTTCCACGAGTCAGGAAAGAATCCGTTTAAAAGATAAACTGAGAATGCATGGCTAAGCAATCGGGGAAAACTCGGCACTCTCTTCATAACTGAGTTTGGAATACCGTTCCCGAAGAGTGCGAGTTTTTCAGACGAATTATTTGCTTACGAATTATTTCTAAGGAGAAATCAATAGTGCTGATAACGTTCAATGAGGATGCCTGCAACGTCGGAACCGGTTCAGATTCCATCGTAAGATGATTTGCAAAGAACGCACGAAACAGTTCTGCCTTGTCAGAATCTTCCAGAACGAAGTTCTTGTCTTCATTTAGTAATGGAGGAATTTCATAACCTCGTTTAGAAGCGGATCGACGGCGGAACAGTTGAGTAGCAGATTTTGCAGAGTTTGGCTCACTGAGTGCGCAAGATTCCCTCTGTCTGTCACGTGCAAGACGAATCTAAGAGGCTAATTCAAAAATCTCTGCGATCCTTAGATGAACAGATAATGAATTAGTTTATTGATCTTTCAACTGCTTCTTCAATTTCTTTAGTCGTGGCAAAAGAAAGTGAGGAACGGAGGATTCCGAGACGTAGGGCTTGACTATTTTGGTTGGCACAAGCTCTAGGATGTTATTTGAAACGACTGACACAAAGTCACAAAGACTTGCTGCGTCGTTCATGGACGAGAGATTCTGCCAGTCCAATGAGTCCAAAAAATTACTAACTTAGCTCATATCTCCGAGGTCAAAAGCATGATAGGTACGAACGGCCCTTTTTTGATGAAACAATCGGAAGGCAACAGTGAATTAGTGTATGGTCACTTCGGAAGAGACCCTGCTTAAAATCAACGAAGAGGGGAGCAATTTCGTTTGTGAAAATCAGGTCTTAAATATTCTTGTCTCTCGTTGAAGAACGGACAAGCTGGGACCAATTAGAAAAATTAATGGTATCGAGGAAAGGCTGAAATCTGGGTTGACAAGATTTTGGAATCCAGTCAATTTCAGGAAAATTAAAGTCCCCAGCGATTATTTTGAATGTTAAAATTGGACTTCGAAATCAATTTAAAAATTTCACAAAGTTTTGCATCATCATCGGATGATGATTTAGGCGGGTTGTAAATAAATCCGAGAATCGCCTTTTGCCGGGCGACAGGATAATGGATGCGAAGCAGTAATTACCAGAGAATGACGTAACATCTATAAAAAAAGGGAAGTGCTTTAATGAAGATTTAATAAAGAGAAGACAACCACCACCACGCTTACTAATGCGGTCTGACGGTAGAGATCGTACTGGTCTATGACAAGCAAAGAGTCGGAAATTAAGGGATGGGTCCAAGATTCAGTAACACATAATACATCGGGCATTAACTCGAAAGCAATGGCTCCAAGTTGCACCATCTTATTTAAAACAGATCTGGCATTTAGTAATATGACATCTAGCATAATTCGATTATCCAAACTAGGGTTATCGTTACTTATAAAAAAAGGAAGACTTGGTGGTGGGGAAGTAAACTGTTGATAGGAAGGAGCTGGCGGAAAATAAAATGGCTGCTGTCTACAATTAGCTAAGCTATTACTGCTATCTTAATTAGGATTATTGTAGAGAAACATGTTTGGGTGGTATCCATTAGGAGGAAGGATTTTTTCTCCGTTAGCGAAAAAAGGAGGCCTTAAAATAGAATTTTAAGAATAACTGGAGGGCAGCCTGAAAATTTGATTGGTTGGGATAATTGCTAAGGAAATTTTGGGTATGTATGGAATATGCTGAAGGGTTATGAGGTTTCCCAACTTTAATAACGTTTTTCTTTTTGAAACTTAAGTTTGGAGCATACTTTGACTTGCCCAGGTTTTTGATAAGTTTATTAGATTGGACAGCTGAGACCGGAGTGGATAGCGTGGAATGGGAACGAGGTGGACTTGACCCAGTTTTTTTTTGACTAAGTCATCAGTAGGAATACAAGGAAAACTACGTTGAAACGGAGAAGCAGTCTGTCTTGGCACTTTAGATCGAGTAACTGACATTAAAGGTGGGCTAACGACATGGCTGATAGCTACTGCGTTTGAAATTCCTATTCACGAGGAAGAAGGCGTTAATGGATTCGTTGAAAGAAGAGTGGGTGTTGAAGTTAAGGAGGTTTTTGAACCGGGCACTATAGAAGATTGCTGTATCGTCTCGTTATGGTTTGCATAGCCGTGACCAGACTTATGGATAATGGATTGAGAGGCCGAAGACCTATGCAAGATGGGAGACACATTCCTTCGCTCCATCGGTGTAAGATCCCGACAAAGGAAACATTTTGTATCTTCTAGATAACAAGAAATGCATCCTCGTTGTGCAAAAATGGAATCCACCTCGATTGGTGAAAAAAGGGTGACTAATATAGGTGGATTTTTGCTACGTGACGAGAGGCGTTTGGCGTCCACTATTTTGTAGTTGAAACCGCACTAGTACAGGAAGTTCACGGCAACGTCAATGGGTCGTCTGTCCCGTGAAACATTTTTTAAAAGAAAATAGTAAGTTCGTTTCTGTTTGTCTGTTGTTTCACTGGCAACCAAATGGATGAGAGAATCCAGACGCTGACATTCCTGAGAGGGAAGAGCAGAGATGTCGCCGTCATATAAGTTCCTCAGTATAAGTTTCCCAAGTATAAGTTCCCCAGTATGTTGATACTTTTAAAATTTCTGAGCATGAACCCAGTAATTTTGGCGAGCTTTCGAGACAATCAGGGCGCAGTGCTCTGACAGATTAAGACATCTAGAATATGATATGCCCAGATCCTTTATAACTCCGGGCATATTTAGATCGTGGCCGTCTATGCTTAGGTGGGGCTGATGGTTGTCGCCAATAACCATAACGGAGCACTTTTGCCAAGAAAGTGAAAGGTGCCATGTGCGACATCACTGAGCGTAGGCCTGAAGATCCTTTTTTTAAGAGCTCAAACACAATATTGCGATCAACCGGTTAATATCGATAGGCAACTTTTTCAACCGTCAGCGTACATAAAGGGCCTACCATACTGAAAACAATCAGGAACATTGTTGACAAAGAGGCAAAATAGAAGCGGGCCGAGCACGCTGCCCTGAATAAATCCGCTCCTCACATGCGTGGGGTTGTTTTAACTACGGTTTTAACTACGGTCGGTGAAAAGTCTACGTCTAGGTCCTCTGTTGTGGATGAGGAGGACGTGGAGTAGTAAGGGAGAGGGGGGTACACATTGATTGACAAACTGGTTGAATAGCAGAAAAATGTTTAGACTCTCTGATTAAGACGGTCTAAAAAAAATTTGGAAAGAATGGATGCTTTAACCTGGTCATCGGTCTCCCAGGTTTTCTGTCTGCAGACCGAAGGGCAGGAATCATTTCCTGAATTCTCTTTGTACTCCGTATGTAGCCATAAAGCATTTTGTTGTGTTCCAATGATTTTCGCAGTATGTTTAGTTCAAACTTCCTCCGCAGCTTAGTTGCCTCACATTTACAAACGTTGCGTTGCTGCTTTTATTCCCGTAAGGAAGCATCGGAGCCGGTTTTTCTGTAGTGCCTCCAGAAGCGACTTCTTTTTTTGGAAGAGGCCTGCAAGTTTGAGTTTATCCACTTTGGGTGGTTTATGGTTGTCTTTCTCCTGAGAGGACAGTTGAGGTAAACAATCCTTTTCAATAAAGAACTCACTGTCGTTCAATCTTTATTGGTTTCACCATGTAGTTCTGTTCCCCAGGATATCTCTGACAGTTGTCTTCTCATAAGTGAGTAGTCCCCCTTCCAAATGTTTCTTAACCAAGTATCGGGTAAATTTGGTTTGGAAAAATGTGAGTACTCGAAGCACAGCGTTATGTGATCACTTGACCAGAATGGCGGTCAATTCTATTGATCTAGCACATTTTCCTCATCTCGGGTAAATAAGTTCAAGACAGTTTGACTGTTGTCCTTCTCTCACCCGTGTTCCAAAGGTGACGTACTGAGAGAGAAGTTTGTCTCTTGCCCACTGTAGTAGTTTGTGTTTGAAGTAAGTGAAACTAAGCTGAGCGTATTCTTGAGCTGCAAATTACGCTCCTCAGTATTTATAAAAAGGATAATTTGTTGAAGGAGAAGAAAACTGGAAAGAAGAAAGGAAAGGTGGGAAACTAAATTGCTCTGGTCTACAATTTGTCGAAATGATACTGTTATTCGAACTGAGTTTATCGGACAACGGAATATTTGGATGAAAACCATTGAATGGAAAGCTATATTGTGGCTTAAGAAAGATAGGGGAGGCATAAAATGAGATTTTGAGGGAAGTTAGCATAAATTCGCGAAAAACGTGCATTTCAAAAAGGAAATTATTTCGAAAAACTTTGAACATTAGTTGAAGGTAAAAATAATTGGGGATTTCGTACACTTTTCGGGTTGTGAAAGATGCTAACGTTAGCGTTCCTATCTCATTTCAAAGGTGTTATCCTATTTTCCTCAAATACGACAGTTCGACCGTCGTAGTCCGACGATGTCCACCGTATGCTCATGGGAAAGTTGAGCAGGGACGGTGACTTGCGCGTGATTTAGTTTTAAGTGATAGTAGCCTTGCGCTGCAGCTACCGCACTCTCTCCTCCTCCCCCACCTGAGCCCAGTGTCAAGACAGAGTCAAGAAGACCGGAGATGAGAGAGGGCGCAGGTGGCTGGCGCGGCCGGAGCCGCCCCTGGGCGTGCCACCACACCTGGCTCGGATCCCACGGAGTGGGAGTGCCATAAAGGCTACATTAAGAAGGAGCCATTGCAACCTGACTCTCAGTCCACCAGTCAGCCACTCCACACAAAACACACATTGGGCTGACCACGCGGTCCGAGTTATCCCGTCAGTTGGCAACCTTCCAAGCCACGGCCTTTTAGCCCACCGTGATAGTTTCAAGCGCGTCAGATTGTTTATAGTGAGTAAAATACGCTGAGCTGTCGACCTCACTCTCTCCCCCACCCCCACAATCAGACCACTGTCCGAGCCGGTCAGTTGTCTGATGCGGAAGCGGGCGCAGCTGCTAGTGACCTCGCCTACGTGTACTACGTACATGACCTGGCCCCCCAAACACAAGCACCAGGATTTCACACAACAGGGGGTTGAGTGGCTTACATCTCACATGTGTGAGATAGCCAGAGGTCACGTTAAGAAGGAGCCATCGAAGCCTGACTCTCAGACCACCAGTCAGCCACTCCACACAACACACATTGGACAAATGCGAGGTCTGAGTGTAATTGTCAGTTGGCAACCTTCCAACCGCGGCATTCAACGTTATCGCACTCTCTTCTCCTCCCCCACCTGAGCCCGGTCTCATGACACAGTCAAGAAGACCGGAGATGGGAGAGGGCGCACACACACACACACACCAGACCTCAATGCGAAGAACATAGTCAACATGGTCGGATGTTCAGCTTCTTAGTTCGTTTAACAAAAAAAATCAAGAACTCTCTGTAGGGAGAGGGAGGCCAGTAATTCGTTTGGGCAAAAGGCAAAAATGACAACCTATTCAGAGCTTAGATAATTAAATCAAGTAAACAGGGAATAGTGACCCAGCAGGGGCGACTGTTGAGAGTAAGGTCTGCCGTCAAAGTCAGCAGGAAGTAAAAGCGCTCAAGAGCATATATTACCCAGATGGGACCTGTTCAAACGCGCTGAACAATGTCCTGCAACCAGATACATTCGGGAGCGGGAATGGAGGACCTACACTGAACTTAACTGAACAGTTCTAGATGCTGAGGCGTTAGCAGGTTTCCCATTGGTAATTAAATTACTGATTTTAATGCCTGGCTTAGCTAATGACTCAGATTTATTGGGGGTTTTCTTATGTTTACTAGATTTGGCAGCAATAGCAGGCGCGGTTTGTTTGGGCGAGGAAAGAAGTGGCGTTAACACGATTTCACTCGAACCCGGAACAAGGTGAACGAGTGAATTTTCAGCTGGAATCGAAATTCCTGTTGATCTGGAGGGCCGTGGGCTTGTATAAGCTAGTGGGCGAATCTCTGAGATAACTTTTGTATTAAAGGTGTAGACCTAGGCTCCTCGTTTGCTAATGAGGTTGAAACCCGACTGGGTTTAATCCATACAGATAAACAACTCAATTTTTTAAATACTGAGCTGAGTGCTCAAGTTCAGAGAAAATAAGGTCAAATTAAGAATTTATATTTGGTTAACACTGGCAAGGCACTGTCTTAGCAAACATTAGTAACGAAATCAAGCAGTTAAAAGAGTCGGAAATATGAGTTTTTTTGCGAAAGGTCTTTGGACATTTTCAATTTTTGAACGGCTGGATTCGTTTATTAAACCAAAGAAAGGACAGCAAAATTCAAGAATGGGAAGTACAAACATACAATAAAGTCCTTATTTAATTTCAGGAAGGTAGAAATTATAAGAAATAAAGCCGCAAATCTGGGCAGCTTTGGCCGTAATTCTATCGGTATGAGGCGAAAGATCTAATTAATTGCTTGATGAAGGAACATTCAATCATAGCGCAACCTTCAAATATAAAAGGTTGCTGCAGCCTTACAGGACCAAAACTCTTGAAGCGACACTAAGTAGGTGATAACTCCATTAGCTATATGGAGCTCCAGGCCTAAAGAGCGTCTAAGTCTGAATGAATTTGTTCTAGGCACCGTTCGGTCGTAGAGTTAGAGAAAGAATACACGTATTTGAGATCACCAGCATAAATAAAAGATTGAGAATGTTTATCTATCGATGAAATATCATTTATATACAGTAACAGCAACAAAGGATCTAATACGGTACCTTGAAGTAGACCATTAACAATCGGGGTAGCACTTGAGTATGAGGATCCTACTAAAACATTTTGTTTTCGATCATTTAGGTATGATCTTATAAAGTCAGTTAGGGGACTACGAAATCGTTTAGCTTCTAGTTTAGATAGAAGTCGTCAATGAGGCACTTTATCGAATGCCTTACTAAGATAAAAATAGAGACCTACTACAGATAGATTATCATTAGGAAGAGAGATTTGTAGATTTAGGAAAGACATGTGGCAGGTTTTCCAAGAGCGGTCCGGTAGGAAGCCGTATTGGGAAAAGTTGATAATTTGATTGCTTATGCAAAAATCCGTGATTTGTTTTGCAATTAGTTTTTCGAAGAGTTTAGCAAGAGAGGGCGTTTTATAAACACCGCGATAGTTAGGAATGTCCGAGAGGTAACCAGATTTAAAAACTAGTATTATAATAGAAGTTTTCCAATAATCGAGGAAGAAACCATTTTCGAGAAATACTGAGAATAACTTGCTTAGTAAAAGTCTGAAATCCTTTAACTGTTTAATAAGTGAATTTGAAATGTTATCAGTTCCAACCAAATGTGAAATTTTTAGGTGAGCTATTTCCTTTTGAATACATGAAGGCGAGAAATTAATGGTTGTTAGAAGCGAATTTGAAAGCAGAGGAATAGTGGGAGTGGGGCTAGTTTCAGTGGTAAAGTGGTTGGCAAAGAAACGAATTTAACAACTCTGCTTTGCCCAAATCGTCTGTAACAAATTTTTTGTTACAGTCGAGTAAGGGCGGAGTGACATTCAGACGCTTAGCTGATGACCGAACATGGAAGATTTTAGCAACAGATTTGGATGAATTGGCATCACTTAGTGCCCGAGACTCCCTACGCTTTACTCTCTCGAGCCTTATTTTCGATGCTTTTTCAAATATTTGCGCAATCCTTAAATTAATTGACAAAAAGCTTTTAGATGAATCATTAAGTTGCTACCGTAATTTTCAAAAGTCTGTTCTGGAAAAAATGCGGAAAAGTAGAAGAAGCTGTATTTGAATTACAAATCTTAAACGGGATAAAAGCCGGGATTTTTTATGTGAGGCTTTGCGATAGTTCACGGAAAATGTTTGGATCGTTTATTGAGAATACGCTATGCCAATCTAGAGTGCTAACGAAATTATTTATCATGTCATGGTTTGTGTTAGCAAAGTCATGTTATTGCATTTAACCTCAGGCTTCGTAAGAAGGGGGACTGCAAAATAACAGTGAATTATTGCGTGATCACATGTGAATAGATTACGATGGAAGTTTATAAAGAGAGGGTGAACATCATTTGTAAAAATTCTATCTAAAATTTTGTCATTTCCAGTAACTGATCTGACCAGTTGGGACATGTTTGTAATATTAATAGAATCGAACAATTTCTGATGTTTAGGCAGAGAGGAATTTGCCTGCCAGTCAATGTCTGGCAGATTGAAATCGCCGACGATTATTTTGACGTCAAATTGAGTGTCTGCAACTTTTTAAATAGTTTACAGAGCGCGCTTTCATTGCCAGAATAACATGCGGGATTAAAGACACAGCCAATTACCGCCTTTGTATTGTGCGGGAGGACGACTGAAGCAAAGCATACATTTCCAGAAAAGGACGAAATGCTCAGCTGACAAGGGAAATGTACAAAGGATGACTTAATATAAAGGAGGCAACCACCGCCACGTTTTTCAGCGCGGTCTTTTTGGTACAAATTGAAATTATCTATAGCAAGCGTTGAGTCAGAAATAAGAGAGTGAGCCCAGGATTCAGTGATTTACAGCACATCTGGATCAAGCTCAAATGCTACTGTTCTAAGCTCAGCCATCTTATTTACAACTGATCTCGCATTGAGTGAAACAAAGCTGAGCGTATTCCTGAGCTGCAAGTTACGCTCATCAATATTTGTAAAAAAGGATAAATTGGTGGCGGACAAGAAAACTGGAAAGAAGAAACAAAAGGTGGGAAACAAAATTGCTCTGGTCTACAATTTGTCGAAATGTTACTGTTAAGCGAACTGAGATTACTGTACAACGGTATATTTAGATGAAAACCTTGGAAAGGAAGGCTATATTGTGGCGTTTGACAGATAGGGGTGGCATAGAAATGAGATTTTGAGGGAAGTTAGCATACCTTGGCGGAAAACGTGCATTTGATTTATAAAAAAATGATTTCGAAAAACTGGTAACATAATTTTAAGCGTTAATTATTTGGGGATTTCGGACAATTTTTTGGTTGGAAAAGATGCTTACGTTAGCGTTTGCAGCTGTTGTAGATGCTGAGGGGTTATCAAGTTTCCCATCGGTAACGACATTCCTGATTTTATTGCCTAGCTAAGCCAGTAGTTAAGAATTACGTGAGTTTTCTTAGGTTAAGTAGATTTGGCTGCTAAAGAAGGCATGGTTTGCTTGGGATGAGAAAGAAGTGGCGTTGACACAAGTTAACTCAAACCAGGAACACGGTAAACGGGTGAAGATTCAGTTGGAATCGAAATTCCTGTCGATCCGAATGCCTTGGACTTGCAGTAGCTAGAGGAGAAACCTCTGAGATAACTTTTGTTATTGAAGGTGTGGACCATGGCTTCTTGTTCGCTAATGAGGGTTAATACAGACGTTTCATTGGGTTTTTATCCCTACAGACAAACAACTTGTTTTTTTTCAAATATTGAGCTTAGTGCTCATGCTTAGAGAAAATATGGTCAACTTCAATCGCTGAAAAACGTTTGACCAGAGTTGGCGGGTTTTTGCTACGGGAAGACAACGTTTAAGCTTCAGGGACTTTAAAGTTAAAGCAGCATGAGTGATGGAAATGAAATGCAACGTCCCGGGGGATTTTACTGTTTGGGACGTTTTTTAAAAGAAAATTGAAACTTTATTTATGTCGGTCAATTAACTCAGTACTGACCATGTCTATAAAAGGCTCTACTGAGTGCTCTTGGTATGGAAAATAAGTTCAACTTAAATCGTTGAAAACGTTTGACCAGAATTGGAGGGTTTTTGCTACGGAAGACAACCTTTAGCTTCAGTGACTTTAGAGTTATAGCCGCATGAGTAAAGAAATGAAATGTAACGTCCAGGGGTATTTTACCTTGGGGACGTTTTAAAAGAAAATTGAAACTTCTCGTTGTCGGTTAATTGACTCAATACTGACCATGTTTATATATGTATATTTGTATATTTTTGAAGGGTTACAGGCATTGCCCTTGATGACCCTATTAATGTTAGAGTTATCATTGCATGTGTACAGTCAATATAAAAATGTTGTACATTTTTAAAATGTTTGAGTCAAAAGCATAACATACTTCAAATGCGTTTTTCACAGCCATAAGCGAAACATTGTGGAAGAAAAGTAGAGCCCGAAAGATTTTTAAAGGCTGGTTTTGAGAAATCAGGCTGTGACAGTCGTCTTTTGTCAAATACAATGCAATCAAGCCTTCTTTTAAAATCAATAATGCTTTCAGAGGTAACCATCTCACTTGGTAACGAGTTCAAGGTCGAACCACTCGTTGGCTGAAAGAAAACTTTCTGAGGTTCAATCGCGTGCGTTCGCTATTAACGCTGTAAGGATGACCACGCAGATGAGTTGTGCAGGCAAAGTCGAAGAAATCCTCCGATCTCAGGGTGGAATCATGGCCCCGGATAATCCGGAATGTCAGAGCAGGCTACACCGTAAGTGCCTGTAGGAAAGAGGAAATAAGTCAAGCTTTAGGCTCTAGTTTCTCGCATGGTTGAGAAGTGAGAGTGAAGACAACTTTCCCTCAAAAATGGTACCAAGGATCGTGAAGAGAGAACCATATTTAGACATAAAGGTATTAAAGTTTTCCAGGGTGTCAAAGTCTAATTTATTTATGCTTAAGGTGGGTTGCTCTAGTGAAAGTTTTACGCGAAGAAGATGTTTGCGTCTAAGCACTGACTGGGGTTTCATATTTATTTTTTAAAATATAAGTATTTTTTTCAAATCGATAATACGAAAGGAAAATTTTCACTAGTGACGTTTTGCGGAATAAAAGATGATATATTTGAAAAATGTGTTTAAATCAAGGCACTGCAACAAATATCTGCTAGATAACGAGTTTAAACTGAAAATATAATTAGCGAAGGGGCTATGTAGGATGAATAATTATATAAACTGGTATACCCGTTACTGCAGATTATTTTTCGCTGGAAATAAGATAAACTTACAAAATTTCCACTTTATTTCTATAATTAACCTTTTGACGTAAATCTGTAAGAACTTTAATGAGACTATGTAGGGTGAAAAGTTTAAAACTGTATATTTCTCCCTTTTGTCAATTGCTATAACTGCAGGTGTGTTCAGCTGATAAGGAGGTATAAATACAATAAATTGTCAATAATTAAGCTAATATTATCTACAGGAAACGAAGAAATCGGTTTTAAAATTCGAGAATTCACTTATCTTCAAAATTTGAACCAACCGCCTTCGACCTTGACCTTTGATTTGTTACGGAAACAGGGATCGACAGTTGAGTCATGGCCCAAGGCGGAAATGGCACGTGTTGACGCACACTGAAATAGGCTAAGCTGGCTGAGAAAAATGCACAGGCAACCAGGCAACCAATCGGAATGTGCCGCTGCACAGAGCACGCGTTAAGCGCAGGCACGCGTGTGGCCCAAACTCGAGAAGTTGCGCCGCTGCACCGAGCACGCATCAAGCCCCCAGGCATGCGTGCGGCCCAAATTCGAAGTTTCACCAGGA
>WEDG01011574.1:0-56988 GCA_017591395.1 Schistocephalus solidus
ATCTTAGAATACCAGTGCATAACGCAGATGTATATATTCTTGCAGATTTTATATGAACTGTCACCATCCATTTTGGAAGTCACTGACCTGAATATCTAATCGTGACTTTCGAATCTTTTACCATTGGCGTCCATGCGTCCTGCTGCCTTTAAATGCACAACTTTTTATCCCCGCCACTTTTCGATACCGCTTTGCTGGCTTCTGCACGTGCTTGTCTGCGTCCTCTCAATGTCAGCCGATGGTAGTTCACCATTTGTTCTCTGCTATCTGAAGCCGATTATTTGAAATTAGAGTATGTTTTGTTGGTTTTTTAGCGCAGCAAGCGTTTTATATACCGTCTTAGCGAGTAGTTTTAGACGGATAATTAGGATACTAATTCCCATTGAAACCGCTAATCATATACTTGCATTTTTAACCTGTGTGCTGACAAGCAGTTTATGATACATAATCGCAGTTTCTGACTACTCAATTCACACGACTGCAATTACCACATAGATATTGGAAGGCAGGCATCCGATAAATTATATATATGTAATATGAGTGAAGATTCGAGGTCCAGATATCTTATCGAGCTCATCATCCCCCGAAGAAGACAAAGAAGAAGGGATGAGTTCATGGACCGGAATGTATTTTGACTGACGTTTCGGAAACCCCCTCGTTTCCATCATCAGAGTTCTGTGGTTCTGCTGGTCTTGACTTTTTCAGCCTTTACGCCTGCATGGTATTATATTTCTGCTCGGAGTATGAACTTTGACCTCCCTGTTTGCTGATGATCAGGTTTAATCCCTCCCCTCGCGTGACATAAGTGCATTTTGCTGCCGGCATATTTGTTGGCAAGTCAGCGTGAATGGTGGCCTGTCCCTCGTCAGCCTAACTCAGTCGTTGACGGCCGCGTGAGTTAATTTCAGCCTCGTGCGCGTGGTGGTGAGTTTGTGTTCCACGCCGGTTACGTGGCCTCCGACCGGCTCCTCTCTTTTCTTATTCGCTAGTGTCCGTTGTCTGCCATGCTTGGTTTTGCTCGACTGTCCCATTGGCCCTGCCCGAACTGACTCGAGCCTTTTGCGTATCACCTGGTAGGCGGGATGCAAGTCTATGGCTTTGTTAAGTGTGCCCGTCAAGGACCAACTTTCGAGCAGCAGTCTGGCCATCTTATCGTTGGCTCTGCCGATTACCCTCGTTTTCTCAAAGGCGAAAATGTGGTTCTTCTGTTGTATGTGGCCATAGACCATAGACAGCTTGTCCTTGCGGTTGATTGCAAGCTGGTGTTCATGCAATCTTGTTCCAAGGTGTTTGCCCTTTTCACCAACATACCTCGCATCACAGCTTTGGCATCGTATGCTGTAAATTACCGCTGATTGCTCTGTCATTGGTAGCGGTTCTTTGGGCCTCATTATGCACTGTCTGATTGTTGCTCCAGGCTTATGAGCCACACCGATCCCGAAAGGTTTCAGGATTCTTGCTGTCGCCTCTGATATGTTCTTCACATAAGGGATTGCGAGCCAGAACTTCGGGTCTTCTCCTTTCTATCGCTCATGGTTGGGCTTCCTAAGACACTTGCGTATAAAGGGCTTCGGATAACCGTTGGCTCCAAATAGGGCATGCAGGTACTTAGTCTCCTCACGCACGTATTAACAAATACCACCGTGCAATAGAACAACACTTGGTAGCTTGCCAGTCAGCCTTAACAACGAATGAGTTGTCAACCCTCAAAGAGGCCATTCTTGAAAGTGCTCAAATTCATCGGAAGTTACGCGACGCCAACCTACTGGAGAAGTTCAACCAAATAAGTCCACCAAAACAACCCACCTCTGACGGGAACCTGATTCATAACCTGTCCTCATATCGTCTCACCGAGCCACAGCTAGCGGTTCTCTCCTATGACGCCAAGTTCATTACAAGTGATGCTAAAACAGAAGACTTCATTGCATCATTCGAATCGGCGCTTCAGAAATGCGAGGCAGATGAGTAGTGCAAAAATGCCATGCGGCAACAAGTTTCGTCTTTACTCCTCCAACACAAACGTCAGGTGACGATTTCAGCATCAGAAGCCAGAGAACTTCTGAGAATACGAAAGATGAAGGATATCGTCACCCTGCCTGCTGACAAGGAACGCTCAACGGTCGTCATGGATAAGGCCGAGTACTGCAAGAAGCTGGAAAATCTATTGATGGACAAAGAGTCTTATGTGCCATCGAGTGCCAGCGAGTTCAAAAAGCTCGAAAATACCATTAACAAGACGATAGACAAGTTGAGGAAGACAGCAGCCCTTACGAGGATAGGAAGTGCTGGCTGCAAAGGTCACTGATGCTGCGATAGCATGTATCTATGGTCTACCAAAGGTGCACAAGTCTGGAGTGCCATTACGACCCATCGTATCTTTACGCGGCACCCCAACTTTTGGGTTGTCAAAGTGGCTATATCAGTGATTTTGTTTCCTTACTAAAGATTCAAAGTGGACAATAAAGTCTGCTGAAGAGTTTGTCCCGCATTCAACACCTGGAAGTGAAGGCAGATGAGGTAATGGTGTCATTTGACGTGATCTCATTGTTCACCTCTATTCCGCCCGATCTGGCTATCGACACTATTGACGGTCTTCTCCGAGAAAAATACGATGAAACCGACCAACAGCTAAAACGTGTGCACATAATCGAGCTCCTGTGATTCTGTCTTAAAACTTTCTTCAATTTCAACGGCCAAGTTTACGAACAAAAGAAGGGGACACCAATGGGCTCACCTCTATCCGGACTGATTGCAGTAGCAGTCTTGCAGAGGCTCGAGCGACTAGTCTTCAGCTCTTCCCCCGAAATTCTGGGTCAGATACGTTGACGAAACTTTCGTCATCATCAAAGGGAGCGAAGTGCAGTCTTTCAAGACACTTTTGAACTCCATCTTTCCCGACATCCAGTTTACTATGGAAGAAGAGGTCAAAAATCAGTTGCCCTTCCTCGACATGCAAGTGACTAAACTGGCAGACGGGAAAATAAGGACAACGGTCTACCGGATGGCAACTAACACCATGCGTATCCTCCACTTCAGAAGCAACCACCCCGTTGCTCACAAATGCAGTTGTGTCAGAACCCTCTTCCAACGCGTTCAAACACACTGCAGCGACGACAGTGGGAAGAAGGAGGAGACTAAGTACCTGCATGCCCTATTTGAAGCCAACGGTTATCCGAAGCCCTTTATACGCAAGTGTCTTAGGAAGCCCAACCATGAGCGATAGAAAGGAGAAGACCCGAAGTTCTGGCTCGCAATCCCTTATGTGAAGAACGTATCAGAGGCGACAGCAAGAATCCTGAAACCTTTCGGGATCGGTGTGGCTCATAAGCCTGGAGCAACAATCAGACAGTGCATAATGAGGCCCAAAGAACCGCTACCAATGACAGAGCAATCAGCGGTAATTTATAGCATACGATGCCAAAGCTGTGATGCGAGGTATGTTGGTGAAAAGGGCAAACACCTTGGCACAAGATTGCATGAACACCAGCTTGCAATCAACCGCAAGGACAAGCTGTCTATGGTCTATGGCCACATACAACAGAAGAACCACATTTTCGCCTTTGAGAAAACGAGGGTAATCGGCAGAGCCAACGATAAGATGGCCAGACTGCTGCTCGAAAGTTGGTCCTTGACGGGCACACTTAACAGAGCTATAGACTTGCATCCCGCCTACCAGGTGATACGCAAAAGGCTCGAGTCAGTTCGGGCAGGGCCAATGGGACAGTCGAGCAAAAAGGAGAGGAGAGGAGCCGGCCGGAGGCCACGTAACCGGCGTGGAACACAAACTCACCACCACGCCCACGAGGCTGAAATTAACTCACGCGGCCGTCAACGACTGATCAGTCCGTTGGCTGACGAGGGACAGGCCACCATTCACGCTGATTTGCCAACAAATATGCCGGCAGCAAAATGTACTTATGTCACGCGAGGGGAGGGATTAAACCTGATCATCAGCAAACAGGGAGGTCAAAGTTCATACTCCGAGCAGGGATATAATACCAGGCAGGCGTCAAGGCTGAAAAAGTCAAGACCAGCAGAACCACAGAACTCTGATGATGGAAACGAGGGGGTTTCCGAAACGTCAGTCAAAATACATTCCGGTCCATGAACTCATCCCTTCTTCGTCTTCTTCGGGGATGATAAGCTCGATATATATATATATATATATATATATTTATATATATATTTATATATATATATATATATATATATATATATATATATATCTATGGAGTGGAACCGACAAAGACAAGGAAGACCGGAATGGCCATTTATGGCTTATTAGCCGTCATCAGCCAGTCATACCCAATCCCAAGTGTGGCACACCTGGGATTCGACCCGCTCTACCATTGAGCCACGGGCTCGTTGTTTTGTCGGTTGCGATCGGGAATATGATGATAGTGTGTGGCTCACCGATCTGCTTAAGGAACAAGTATGTTCCGTTGTGCCCTGGTGCTCACATTAGAGCTCTCGCAGGCGGTCGCATAGCGATGTGTAGCATATGATGGAGTGGAACCGACAAAGACAAGGGGGACCGGAATGGCCATTTCTGGCTTATTAGGCGTCATCAGCTAGTCATACCCAATCCCAAATGTGGCCCCTGGGATTCGAACACGCGACCTTTGGTAATTGAGTCGAACGCTCTACCATTGAGCCACGGGCTCGTTGTTTTGTCGGTTGCGATCGGGAATATGATGATAGTGTGTGGCTCACCGATCTGCTTAAGGCACAAGTATGTTCCGTTGTGCCCTGGTACTCACATTAGAGCCGTCGCAGGCGGTCGCATAGCGACGTGTAACATATGATGGAGTGGAACCGACAAAGACAAGGGAGACCGGAATGGCCATTTCTGGCTTATTAGGCGTCATCAGCTAGTCATACCCAATCCCAAATGTGGCACCTGGGATTCGAACACGCGACCTTTTGGTAATTGAGTCGAACGCTCTACCATTGAGCCACGGGTTTGTAGTGAGTTGAGATCGGGAATATGATTATAGTGTGCGTCTCACCGATCTGCTTAAGGAAAATGTATGTTCCGTTGTGCCCTGGAGCTCAGACTAGAGCTCTCGCAGGCGGGCACAACGGAACATACTTGTTCCTTAAGCAGATCGGTGACCCACACACTATCATCATATTCCCGATCGCAACCGACAAATATGTGGATTAATGTTCACATAAACGTTATTCCTTGCATCGCGTTAGTTTTAATCGACTTAAACGGAGAGGCACTTCTCATACGTCCAGCGGACATGTTGTATTAGTCAAGCAGCCGCCGGTTAGTCTAGTGAACTCTACAGCATTCAACTTGAACAAACGGTCACATTAAGAATGTACGCGGTCTTGATCTGCGCAATTTAAAAGTCTTATCCGTTGTCCGAATTCGGCATAGTTTTGGGGTCACTTCTGGTCGGGATTAACAGCGCGAGGCGTTCCAATTTAGAGGTATACAGGAAGATATCGTAGAGCGAGTAAAATGCGTACAGTCGCGGACTTTGATTCAGATAATATTAAACTCAACCGGGTCTCTTATCGAGAAAAACTGGACGGGAGTACAATTTTGTTGTACTTGGCACCTCTGCGATCGCACACGTTTTATGCAGCCCGAACGATACTGCGGCTTGAACCCAAACAATTGATGTTAAACGATAAAGGATCTGTAGGGCTTGATTCACCCTTTTCAGCACTGGAAATAAGAGATCACAGAACCACTTTCATGTCATAGCGGACCACGTAGAGCTAGGTTTCGAGTTTACCGGGTAGGCCAGGGCCTCAGAGCAGGCCTAGTAACTGAACTCGACTGCTTATAAGCCTATTCGTTTTTTTTTTCGGTGGCCGGAGGTATTTCCGCGGTATTTTGGCGCCGCCTGCGGACAGTCATTCTGAATATTGCGTGGTTTGCAACTGTATTGTGTTCTCTGAAACTTTTCTTATCAGGCGATGGTTGCAGACTGATTGAAAGCGAAACCTCGTTACTGAAGAAAAATGAATTTTCGCGGTACGAACCGATTTTTCTCGGTTGCATTTGTTACGCAGCATAACTATTTTTGGTTTTTATTGGTCTCTAGCACCGCCAAAGTTGTACGTCTCCGACAAGGATGGTGACGACATCAAGGGCGATGGTTCAGAGACGCACCCATTTAAAACCGTAATGCGTGCACTCAAGTCGCTGAATGGAGATGTTCCGGCGAGTACTTGCATTTTCGTTGACGGCACCGAAGAGCGGTGGATGCCAATACCAAAGACGAGGCTCAAAAAGAACCTCAAATCTTTCAAAACTGCTCAGACCAAGACAAAAGCTGCGGTAGGTCTCTTTGCAATGCAGACATATTCTTAGTCTTCATTTCGTATTGCCATTTATTATGCCAATACTCCCTCCATGGGATCTGTAATGAATTTGTTTTTTTTGTATACAAGCCCAAACAGCCGGCCGTCGCCACAAACGAAGCCGTGACTGCCGCCGGAGAAGCGCTGGAAGCTCTTGTCATAACGGAGGATAAGTCTCTTCCAGCCGCAAAACAAGCCAAAATTCGCCAACTAAAAGACTTTGTAGGTCAACGTGTCAAGGTTTATGGCTGGGCGCACAACGTTAGACGTCAGAGCAAAAAGCTGATGTTCATCCTTTTGCGCGATGGTACCGGGTTTTTGCAGTGCGTGTTGACCAACGATTTGGCAAGTTTCAACCTTCCGTGATTGTTCAATCTAGCCAGTATTTGTTTGCAGGTGTCCGACTAGACCCTTGCGTTTTGTCTTAGCTCACGCTAAAACAGTTTCAATCGATGCTCTCGGGACCATTTTCCTCGCATTTACTTTTGAATTATAACTAAAGCGTTGTGGCCTCAGTTCGCGTAGTCGTCGGCCATTTCGACTTCCATCATCGCTGCTCCTAGGGACGGCGCTCTTTAAGGTCTTATAAGGAATATAAGGCCAGTGCGTTACTTTGGGTGTTGTCGTGGGCTACTGATTTCGGTAAGGTATTTGTCTCCGAAAAATAATTTGTCGTTTTTCCTATAGGTTATCTAACCCAACGTGCCAGACTTCGAATATCTTCCCTATACTACGTATGGCCTGTAGTGATTAGTTTAACTAAAATGAAAAATATGAAGTGTTGTGTTACCACAATAATCTAGATTTTGTGGTATAACTTCTTAAGCACACGTTGCGGTTCGTTCAGTCCCTATACAGGTTCTTAAATCGCACAACTTGTTCTTGGCACGACGGTGACCGTGCCTAATT
This sequence comes from Schistocephalus solidus, assembly GCA_017591395.1. Lineage (NCBI taxonomy): Eukaryota > Metazoa > Platyhelminthes > Cestoda > Diphyllobothriidea > Diphyllobothriidae > Schistocephalus > Schistocephalus solidus. The sequence goes on from WEDG01011574.1 coordinate 7,234, forward strand.
TAGCCGAAATGTGGTTGCCGCGAATTGTGCCTCGGTTGATGATTGGCGACAGGTAATCTCGAGGCCTCCACCCGCTGTTCTTTAACAATGGAAACCAAACGTCAAAGACCCAGGAACCACCCTCGTGTCTTAGCGGACTGTGTCAAGCTAGGTTTTGATCTGACCAGGTAGGAAAGGGCTTCGGATGAAGGGCAGCAACTATAACCTCGTAGACCGGTCGACGAATAATGTATGTAGATAACCTTGACCGTCTGCCCGCAGTGTCTTGACGCCGATTGCTGGCAGAGGTCGATTTATATCACTCGCGGGCCACTTTTTAGGTAACGGTTTTCATTGCCCTTCAGTTTTCGTTCGTAGCTCGGAATTCATAAGCGTAAAGGAGGACCAGTCTGGCGAATGCCTGGTACGTTAAAATATTGCGAGGAATCTATAGGCGTCTGAACTGGTAAAATCTTGCTAGCAGCATTTACTCTGGTAGTAATGCCCCCTTTTCTGTCCCCAAGTTTTCAAAACAGCACATTTTAAGCTGACGGCCACTTACCCCGAGCAGTGCCTTTTCTAATCTGAGCTATCGCTTGGAAGTATTTTATCCTTCCGGATTTACGGGCCTCGTTCACCCGCGACGCTGCATTCGTTGGTGTGGTCTAGATCAGTCAGTCGGTATTCAGGTATAATTTCGACATAGTCGCAACAGTGTTAAGCCCCTTTGAGATCGGCGAGAACCCAGTCTCCACATTTTTTTATTTTACTGAGAGCCCCCTGAGATCATTTGTATGCCTGCAGTATTCTGTTTTTTTGCCTTCTGATTGACTCCTATTTCTTCCCTCCAGTGCCTCACTGCCGACGGTCTAACCTTATCGCCGGAGTCCTCACTATTCGTGTGCGGAAAATTGGTAAAGGTCCCTTGAGGGCCAAAACGCACCTGGTGACATTGAGTTACAGGCTGACTACTGGGAATGCATCGGCAAGGCTCCTGCTGGCGGCGTCGAGTCCGTTCTCACAAAGGACAGTGAGGTGGATCTCCAGCTGGATAACAGACACCTCATAATTCGAGGAATGAAGGTTCGTTTCTTGCAATCACTTTTTTTCACGGGCCTAGTTTGACTTCTCCAAACCTATACTCTCGTTGTTCACACTCATAGGGCTCCAAAGTGCTAAAGCTCACTTCTATTATCTCAGAGGCCTTCCGTGACCACTATCGGGATCGTGGGTACACTGAGGTAAGAGCATTATATTCACTATTTTTCCCCTCATTTCACGGTTTTTCAACTCCATTTGTTGTTTTTTGTTTTCTTGAGACACGCCTTTGGCGCTTCTGCAGATCCACGTTAATCTTTCATTAGCTGCATGTGCAGTCTGCCTAGTTCTTACATGCATCTTAACGCTGTGTTGTTCACAAGACCCACGTCAAATGTCGCCGTGGAATACTAGAATCCTGGCGTTTTAGGCTTTGTAAAACAGGATGAAGTCGAGCGGACACCTCGTATCGGATGCTTTGCCGTCAGAACCATTAAGGGTACACCTGCCAGTTGTGCGAGCAGCCAATTTTCCCATATCCATTACAGATTCCTTAATGTTTAAAATTCTAGACTATTAATTTATTCCGGACTATCGCAGCTCGGGTAATGCGTGCCATCCCCTTTTGCAATTCCGTAGTCTGTATCTCGTCGCTTCATGCATATCAACCGTTTGTATTCGCAACCAGGAGATAGCACACACAGTCGTTTGGAAGAATGGTGCCTTGTTCAGTCATTGACAACCAGTTTTCCTAGCTGTGTGGCCTTGTATAACGCACACAGCTCTTTTTTTACCAAATAGACCCCGGAATATGCCTTGCTGCTTCTTTGATATTACTTATAATCAGAACGGCCACAAACACGCGAGCGAGATAGGGTGGAAAAATCCGAATGAAGAACTTCCCTAAAAAGGAGCTTTTTATCTTTTAATTGACGTACGGAAACTAAACCGAGGTACAACGGTAGTTACTTAGAGAGGGAGAGAATGTGACCAGAGCAATAATTTGCCATGATATCACCTCATTGAGTACATTTAATCATCTCTTGTTGTATTAGGTCCATCCTCCAACAATCGTCCAAACTCAAGTTGAAGGTGGCTCCACGCTCTTCAGCTTTAACTACTTCGGTGAGGAGGCCTACTTGACACAATCTAGCCAATTGTATCTCGAAACGTGTATCCCAGCCGTTGGGGACTGCTTCTGCATGGTTCGGAGCTATCGCGCTGAAAAGGTACAGCTTCTTGAAAATTGCACAACCCCTACCTCTTTCGTCAGAAAATCTGTACAGCAGCATAATTTTGCAGTTTCTGTGGTATTGACCGAGAGAATCGGATGTATAGCGTCCTATCAAAATGCTCTGTTCAACGCTTCTTGCATTCAGGTTTCTGGACTTTCACCCTAAATAGTTTGTTTACATGTAAAACCAACACCCGAGATATTGGCGGCCGCAATAACTACTATGCGTCTGTAGCACTGCATGCCAAAATTTTAACGTCTACTGATACCCAAAAATCCACTGTCGTCTTTTATCTGCGCTTGATTATATAGAACATGCATCCAGGTCTCATGAGTGATTTACAATTGTTCCAACAAGGATCATTTTTCACAACTTCTCTAGTTGGGAGTTGACATGCTATAATAGTTCATTTTGTTAGACATTTAGCCAATTTAACACATTTTGATGCTTCCCCTTTTTAGTGATAATAAACCTGGGTTGCGTTTTTATGCCAGTTGAATTTCCGCATTGTAGAGTCGCACTCGACGCCATTTGTCTGAATATCTTCACGTGGAAGCCGAATTACCCTTCATTCAATTCGATGATCTCTTGAACAGCATCGAAGATCTGGTCGTTGATGTCAGCGAGCGAGTCATGAAGGAAGCAGGGGATCTCGTCCTCGAAATCAACCCCGTAAGTCATTTACGAACCCGACGGCAACTCTTTCATACGCCTACTAATGTAGTTGCAAGTGATACTGCAGAGCAGCCGAGAAACGAACGCTTAAATTGCTGGAGAGTATTTTTTTCTGCTAAATTCCCTCACGTCGGCTTCAGGGTTTCGTGGCGCCAAAACGTCCATTCCGGCGAATGGAGTACCAGGATGCCATTAAATGGCTTAACGAACACGGCATCAAGAAGGAGGATCAGACTCCTTTTGCCTTCGGTGACGATATTCCCGAAGCTCCTGAGAGGCAGATGACTGACACCATCGGAGTTCCCATCCTTCTTATCAAATTCCCCACCACTCTGAAGGCCTTCTACATGCAGAGAGTCAAAGGAGACCCTAAGGTCACTGAATCGGTATGTCGTTCACCACTGAGTCATTTTTTATCAAGAAACTGTCCGTGGATTTGTCCTGCTACTATCTTCCTTTTAATCTTTCCTTATGAGACAAATAGCGCATAGCGTTATTTGTCTCATGGACTGTTGTTTTGCCGCTCAGCAGACTACTTAACGCCTGTTTCCTTTCTAGGTTGATCTATTAATTCCTGGTGTCGGAGAAATCGTTGGCGGATCCATGAGGATGACAGGATACGACGATTTGATTGAGGGATACAAACGTGAGGGCATTTGCCCTGAGCCTTACTACTGGTACACTCAGCAGGTGAGTGCCCTTTAGACTTGTTTAAATTAGCCGCCTAAGATAATGTCCCTCATCCCAAGTAGCCTGCTTCACACCTTTAAGGACCACTAGCACATACTCGGGGTTTATAATTAGCTGAAGAAGTCGAGGTAAGCAGTGCAGAGGTAGTGTTTACCTATAAACCCCTACATGTGACCAAACCCTGTCGAAATAAAGGCATCAAGAGCATGCACCTGAACCGCTGAATGGTATTTCTTTGTATTTAGTAAAAAGTACCCGTTTTATTTGTGTTAGTGATACGCATACCGTGTGGTGCCAATGAACGGTGCGTCTGAATTGGTGAACAGGCTAAGTTAGTCCTTAAGGAAATCTCACTAACTTCATGAATATTTATTAGCAACGCTGGGGTTAATAACTCGTAAAGCTCACTTGTGCTCGTTACTTGATATGATTAATATCATCCAGTTTTATCGGAAAGCTGGACTACAGTTTGTAAAACAAAGTCAATTTTTTTCATCACTGTATTTTTTTATGGCAGCTTTTCGATTACGGTTGGAATGATGAAGCGTACATCAATCCTTCCTTTAACCCTAAAAGCCACGCCGCCTACCGGGCTTTCTTGTCACCTCATCCCGCTAGTGTCTCTTAACTTTTCAGCGTCAATTTGGGACATGCTCGCACGGTGGTTACGGTCTGGGCTTCGAGCGTTTCTGCACATGGATGCTCGGACAGTACCACATTCGAGATGTTTGTCTGTACCCGCGTTACACGGGTCGCTGCAGGCCATAATTTAGGATTCCCGGTGATCCTGTCGGATCCTTGCCGTTTTGTTCATTGTCAGCGCCTTTTCTTTTTTCTTCACGTCCCCTTTTAATAAACGTAGTCCTTCTAAGTGCTCTTTTTTTCACCTTATCTCCTACCCGACTCGATGTTATGGAGCGTGTAACGTCAGGGTATTTGTGAGCGGCAGACAAGGCCGTTTGGGGGGTAATGAGTAAGGATAGATAAAGCTGGTGACGGTAGTAAAACCTCTCGTTCTCCCTAAGATGCGACTGTCTTTTGCGTCTACAATGCCGGCCACCGCTACCCGCATCGGCTGTGGTGTGGTAGTGTCTGTCTCGCCACTGAGTCCTGCTGCTGTTCGTGGATTTTTTCTCGAGGTCGTTGCCATGGTGACGAAGCGGTACGAAATTCTGTTTGTGTATTTAATGCTCGACAAGTTTAGGCTACCGATCAGGGCCGCCCGCTCCACCCTGATTGCAGAGCTCACTCCTTACCTACTTCCGCGTTCCTCCTAGAGCATGGTCGTAGTTCGCGATTTATTCAGCCTTTTTTGTCCGATTCGGGACGGGCGTTTGCGGCGAATGTGATTCAGTTGCCGAGTTTAATCCCGTGGTAGGAGAAGCTCGCCTCTGAGAATATTAATGGGGCTTCTCCGGCTTAGCGAGTAATCGTTTCCGCATTTCCTCGGTGGTCAGTAGCGGTCGTGATCCTTCGTCAGTATGAGACTGTTGGTCTCATGAGGAGGATCAACTTGAGAGTAAGAAGTGGCAACTCGGTACTAGAGAGCGACGATGTCGACTGCGTGCCCAGCGAAGGTGACGCGCCGGTAAATTTATTTATAGTACCTACCGCACTTTCTCCTTCGCCCAGTGCTACAACAGTTCAGACGGGAGGCGGTTTTAGGCACAATGGACGACAGGGCTAAACAGTCAGCGCCTGCTCCGCGTACGTTTTTTCCCAAAAGGCAGCTCTTATTTCAATTGAATGAGAGTGAACTAAAGGCCAGCTTGAGAAATAGCCATTGCGGCATGGTTCCGTCCTGAGAACAGGACCGAGTTCTCGCATCGGTTAGCAGCATTCTTAGACTCAGCTCTCAACGCACCATACTGGTTTAAAAACTCTAACTCGTTTATAATGGAGGATATGCGCTGAAGCGCCATGAGCATGGAGTCCCCAGGGTCAGCCGTCTCGCTCGCGCGCCAGTCGACTATCCGAGCATGTCCGCCATCTACTACCCAGGTTGGGTGCAGAGACTGACAGTTGTAGGAGACGGTCTGCATGTACCGGAGGGGACCTATTTTGACACCAGGTTGCGCCACGTAACAGGCTTCCAGCGTACTTGCGAGATATCTAGAACTAGCAGCACAACTACCGACTCACGACCCCCCGATCTATCCTACCATCTTTGCCACTGCACCTGTACATTACGCATAGGGCTGGTCGGTCACTTGCGAATCCATCGCACAGAGACTGGTTCACCAGTTCCAGGAGCACCAAGATACATCCGCCATAACTGTCCGCACATTCCACGCGCATTAACGCATGGACCTAATAGGTTTCATGCGTCTCCATGAAAACCTCTGGTACAACACCGCTGGCTATACCACATTGCCACATCTCTCCTCACCAGCATCTACATCACACGCGGCCACGCCTACCACCACATGACACCTGATTGCAAACAGCACCCCTCACGTGAGATGGAAGTACGATCCTCGGCTCCTCTGTGTGGCTCCTCTGTTACATGTGTGATCCGAGTCTGAGAGTATCACGGTACACTAAGCGCCGTGGCTTCAATGGTTGTCAACTAGCAATTGCACTTAGACCTTGCAATCAGCTCAATGTGTGTTTGTATGGCGTGGCTGACTGGTGTTCTGAGAGACAGGTTACGATGAATCCTTCCTAACGTGACCTCTGGCACCCTCGTACGTGTGATATACGAGTCGCTCAAACCCCTTTTGTGTGAAACCCTGGTGCTTGTATTTGGGGGATTGGCCATGTATGTGACAGTCATAGACGAGGCCATTAGATACGTCAACAGCTGTAGCCATTCCCCGTACCTGTCCACTGACTGTCTGGGGACCTAGGAATGGGAAGAGAGAGTGAGGTCGACGGCTCAGCGCACTTTCCTCACTAAACGAGCTGACGCGATTGAAGCTATCATGGTGCTTACTGACGGGATAACTTGGACCATATAGCCAGCTCAGAGTGTGTTTGTGTGGAATGGCCGATTGGCGAACAGTTTCAGGCTGCAATAGCTCCTTAATGTGGCACAATGGTACTCCCACGACGAACCAGGTGTGGAGATACGCCTAGGGGCTGCTCGCGCAACCCCAGCCACCTGCGACCTCTCCCGCTTACGCTCTTCTTGACTTGGTCATGACATCACGCCGAGGTGGGGGAAAGTGTGGTAGATGCAGCGCAAATGACCGTGCATACTTACAGCCTGCTGTGTGCATGCAGGGAACCTAGTCGAATTCGATGGTTGAACTGTCGATTGGTGAGGCGATGCATAGAGATGGAGTTTGATCTGCGGTGGTTTACTGCTGCTTTTCATGGTTGCTGAATTTGTGTGCTCAGTGCGAACAGTTGAGATGAGTGCGCTAGGTGTATGGTTCTGCCCCTGACGCTGGTTTTCAAGTGACCGACCATGCCGATGCGGTACGTGAAGATACGATTGCGATTGCTAGTGTTGGTAACGGATGGCTGGGCGACGGAAGTGTTCCCATCGGTGGGGGTTGGGAGTGGTGGTAGTCGTCGTCGAGGTTGTAGTAGTGGTCATTGCGGTGTTGCGCGATGGGATCGTCGAATGTTTGCTCAATGGTGGTGTTCGCGGTCGTGGAGCTGGTGCAAAAATGACAGTGAAGGGGTTTTCGAAGGCAGTAGCTGGAGTTGCTGTTTTGATGCTGTTGCATTGGGTCCGACTATGTTCGACGAGACCGATCCGTTGGCAACGTGGACACGGTGGAAGGCGTTGGTTATCCACAATGCTTGAGACTTCGCCAGCTGTTCTTTTTCCCCCTGACAGCGGTAGCTTTCGCTGATCGTTAGTCCAGTATTCATGGCGGTCCGCCGGCTCTTGCAATCATGAGCGAGGTTCTCCCACGTGAGCTGGTTTATTTTGAGAGGCTTGAGGGAAGACTTCAGTGCGTCCTTGTAACATCGTTTTTATCCTTCTTGTCAGTGAGCTCCCGTAGCAACCTTGCCGCGGAATAACGCTTGGGTAGGCGCTCGTCGTCCATCCTCACGACATAGCCACTCAATCGTGCTCGGATTTGTCTCAGCATGGCTCTAGTACTGAGGATTCTCGTCCACTCCAGGACTTCCATATCGTGCCACCTCATCTTCAAATGGTTGAATCCCCTTGCTAGGTGGATTTTTGAGGTGTTGCGGGGACCGCGGTGGTTTCAGGCATACATTTGTAGCCGTCCAATGATCTGGCTGGCTCCGGAGATCCGATGTGCAACTTACTCTGCCAATTTTAATCTTCTGTGAGGGTATACTGCCTAAATACTTCCTGTGACCCACTTGTAAAAATACTCTGTGCCCTTGGTGGGATTCGAACCCACACCAACAAGGGGAAGGCTTTAGTACAGCCAATGCTCTAGACTAGTAGCTCAGTTGGCTAGATCGTTGGCTGTACTAAAGCCTTCCCCTTGCTGGTGTGGGTTCGAATCCCACAGACGTCGCCGAGTTTTTCACAAGTGGGTCAAATGAATTATTCCAATCTGTCAAAATCCTCTACTTCCTAAATAAACGAAGCTGTCCACCGTTTTGGTTTGAGTGCATTTGACAGTGTAGTGCGTCGGTTCATAATGGACACAGTCCTGTGTGTGCGTTTTATTTATCAGCCCGAACGGGTGCTAGAGGTAGGGAAAGCAACAAAGATAGCATTTGGTCACCCCATTTGTTTCGTACAGGTGGTGAATGCTCCTATGGCCGCCTCTAGCTGGTACCCAACTCTCAACTGTGGCTCCTCGAAGTTGGGTTCTTCTCAGCGGCCACACCCCGGGACACCGTCGCGACCGGCGGCCTAAACCAGGTGAGGGTCTCCAGCGTTGTGTGTGCCTCCACACCCGGTATGTCTGACTCCAGAACTTCCCATCTCCCCCCTTCTCAAAAAGTTCTACGGTGGGGGCGACTGCGACCCCGTAGGCGGCCCAGGCTAACTCGGGTCGTTCTCCCACTAAAACAAATCCGTGACCCATAGTGGAGTTCGGTAGCCATCTGGGATGTCCGAGCAGCCCTATTTAGGGACAGCACTGCTTGCCTCCTCGCGGAGGAAGGGGCTAGAATAGTGGGCCCTAAACAAATGCTGGGTAGCAAGTCTTCTGCACTCGGTCGCGGCTCTCAGATCGCAAAATACGTGGTCGAAAAACTCGAACAAGCAACTATGCCCCCGTCTCAATCACCCGCGCCATTCTCTCCGGGCTGCTCATGTGAGTCCGCTCACACTAGCAGTTTGGAATGTTCGTTCCCTTTGAGATAATCGAAGGAGCGACCGACCGGAATGGAGGACGGTGCTAGTCGCTCGGGAACTGGCGCGCTACAAGGTGGACATTGCTGCTCTCAGCGAGACCCGATTCTCCGAGCAGGGACAGCTGGAGGAGGTAGAGGCCGGCTACACCTTCTGGAGCGGCCGGCCAAAGGCAAAGCAATGCGACGCTGGTGTTGCCTTTGCCATCCGGAACGATATCGTGGGACGTCTGCCCTATCTGCTGCAGGGTACCAATGATCGCTTGATGAGCCTCCGCCTGCCTCTTCGGCGAGACAAGTTCGCCACCATCATCAGCGCCTACGCTCCCCCAATGGCGAGCTCTGATGCGGTGAAGGACAAAATTCTACGAGGACCTGGGCGCCCTGCTGGCGACTGTGCCGTAGGTGGACAAGTTAATTGTCCTTGGTGACTTCAACGCCCGCGTCGGGACGGACCACGCTACCTGGCAGGGAGTGCTGGGTCCCCACAGTATCGATTGCTCTAATGATACCGGCCTTCTTCTGCGAGCGGATCGTGGAGCGGCCTTCAGTGAAGGTTAGCTACGAACTAGGCAGATTCTGGCACGCCACAATTCTTATAAAAGCCGCAAAGCCCGATGATGGCACTGTGACATGGCGAGTGTGAACCGCCATTAAGCAAGTTCGCTCGCTCCTGCTGCCTTGTGGTTAGGTTCTTGAGCTAAAGCGCTAGAGGAGACAACCTCGAGTGGCCGTTGGGGGCCCTCTCGTGTGGCGATCGCCCTCTCGCAGCAGGCGAACCTTGCACTGCTTGCTTGGGAACCAGCCAACGAGCAGATGGTCTATGTGCGACTGAAATGTCACTTGACAAACATCTCTATCGTTTCCGGCTGTTGGGGGCCCACTCGTACTCACAATCTCCGAGACACTTCATGAAAATATGTCCGAATATAGTACTACGATCAATGATACGGTGTCCGCGGGAATGAACGCGCTCTACAGCCCTAGTCGAGTGGTACGGGAGAATAGTATGTGAGCTGGACTACTCAATCAGAATCAGACCCATAGTATTGAATGCTGGAATGTGCGGTCGTTCCTGAATCCCGGTACCCAAAATCTTATGGTGCGCAGCCTTCATCAGTACAAGGTAGATGCATGTTACTTGTCACATATCCAAATCCCTAACTCGGGTTCTCTGGAAATAAAGCTTTCGGGAGCCAACTCACACTTCACCCTGTACCACAGTGGCCCTCACTTTTCCTGGTAGACATGGTGTGGCGATCGCCCTCTCGCAGCAGGCGAACCTTGCACTGCTTGCTTGGGAACCAGCCAAAGAGCAGATGGTCTATGTGCGACTGAAATGTCACTTGACAAACATCTCTATCGTCTCCGTGTACGCACCAACTTCCGCTGCCAAACAGCGCGACAAAGAGACGTTTTATTCGCAATTGCAAGCGTTAGTTGAAAGACTCCCGTGCCGCGATCTGTTAATTGTTGCTGGGGACTGGAATGGCCGGACTGGACGTGGTGACTCCACTAACAGTCATCTTATTGGCCGTTTTGGGCTTAGTTCTCGATTGAAAATGGTGAGAGACTGAGCCATTCTGTTCGTGACGTACATGACAGTGTTACTGCCCTTGAACCGACCCCGCTACCCAATTGGATGCGTAGAAGAGGGGGTCTCCTGCTGACCAACACATTATTCTGCCTTCCGAAGGCCATGTGGATGCACCCTCGATCGTGGCATTGGCAGCTGCTGGCCTATGATCTTCTCCGGAAGCGAGATCGGCAGGAACTGCTGGCATATCAGGCGATCCGCGATGCCGATTATTGGAGTGATCACCACCTTGTCGTCTCCAAGATGAGGCTCCGACTCAAAACACGTCAAAGCTCCCAAGGTAAGCGACCACCAGGTAAATTAAATGCTCTTTTGTTAAATTTGCCTGCTCACTGTTTTGATTTCAGCAACCAAATACCCCAGAAACTGGAGGACATGCGTGTTTCAGATAACAACGCCAATGTAGAGACACGATGGTTTCAACTGTGCAACGTCATCCAGTCCACTGCCCTCGAAATCGTAGGACGCACACGTAGTCAACACCAGTACTGATTTGACGTTAATGACGCCGACATCAGCAACTTACTCGCGGAGACGAATCAACTACACAAAGCCTACGTGGTCTGATTCAATTGGATTGACGCCAGCAAAGCAGCCTTCTTCAGATACCGCCACCTTGCACAGCAACGGCTGAGAGAGAAGCAGGATGCCTGGATGATCCGAAAAGACTGAGGAAACTCCAGGGGTATGCGGACCGCAAATGAAATGAAATGAAAACCTTTTTTCAAAGCCATAAAGGCTATCTAAATCATCTGCATCAAGGGAATAGCACCGCCGCTTAGCTCTGACGCCACAATATTTCTGATGGAGGAATCCCAAATTATGAAGCACCGAGCCGAGCACTTCAGAAGTTTCCTTAATTGCTCATCAGCCACCTCGTATGCTGCAATTGACCGGCTCCAAAAGTGGACACGAACAATGACCTGGATCTGCCGCCTTCCCTACCAGAAACCATCCGGGCGGTGCAACAGATTTCCAGCAGGAAAGCACCGGGAACCGACGCAATCCCAACGGAAGTATACAATCACGGCGGGCCCCGGCTGATGGCAGAACTCACAAAAATATTCCAAGAGATGTGACGCCAAGGACAAGTTTTTCAGGATTTCAAAGACGCGACCATCGTCCATCTCTACAAGCGGAAGAGGAACCGGCAAGTCCGTGAAAACTACAGAAGCAGCTCGTTGCTCAACATCGCCGGTAAGATCTTCGCCTGTATCCTTCTCAATTGTCTGAAAGGTCACATAGAGCGGGGCCTGCTCCCGGAAAGCCAATGTAGTTTCCGACGACACCGCGGAACAACCGACATGATCTTTGCCACCCGCCAGCTACAAGAGAAGTGTCAGGAGATGCGAACTCACCTGTACACTACCTTCGTGGATCTAAGAAAGCCTTTGACACGGTGAATCACGACGGACTGTGAAAATTCATGCAGAAATTTGGTTGTCCTGAACGGTTCACCCACATGGTGCTTCAGCTTCATAACGGGATGACGGCGCGCGTCACTGACAACGGGACGGTATCCGAAGCATTCGCAGTGACCAACGGAGTGAAGCAGGACTGCGTATTGGCTCCCACACTGTTAAGTCTCATGTTATCTGCTATAGACCGTATACTCGAACCAAACCAGAAAGCTGAATCACTTCGATCTCAGCTACCTCCGCAGAATTCCGAAGCTGAGATGGCAAGACAGGATCCCGGACACGGAAGTCCTGGAGCGGACCCTAATCCTCAGCATCCACGCCATGCTGAAGCAAGTGCAACTGCGATGGAGCGGCCACCTGGTGAGAATGGACGACGAGCGACTACCCAAATGACTTTTCTATGCAGATGTCGCTACCTGTTCTCGCCGACATGGAGGTAAAAAACGACGCTATAAGGACACTTTGAAGAAATCTCTGAAGCAACTGAAAATCAACCCTAGTAACTGGGAGGACCTCGCCCAGGATAGATCGGCATGGAAAAGATCCGAGAAGCCTGGTGCAGCAATCTCTGAGGCCAACCGGATCACCACTGCTAAGGCCAAACGGGCGGCTCGCAAGCCACAAGCACCGTGGATCAACACCGCCCATCTCCAAGCCCCCCCCCCCCCCCCCCCCCCCAACGTGCTTACGCTGTCAACGCACATTCCGCGAGCGAATCGACCTGGTCGGAAATCTTTGAACAAAAACACGAACTTCTGCCACACTTGCCTTAGTCCTCACGGCGACGGCAACCCCAACCAGTGATAACCCACCTCTTGCATCCAAGCGTACTGCCTAATCTAGAATCGGTTTAGAATTCTGTTATCGTTATTAATACCATAACTAGTAGCACTGGTAACGCTGGTGATGGTAGTAGTATGCCCCCCTAAACGGTCCGCGTGTTAGATACGTTGGACCAACACGGGGGCCACATCAGGGCCCCCTCCGCACCTGATGGGGGAGGGGTGTAGTGGCACGCGTAGGTGCAGGCTCACGTCACATCCGCCACTTGTCATTTGTGGCACTCCCATTCCGTGGCATCTGATTCAGGCCTGATGGCATGATCAGGGGAGTTGGCCATAGACGGGTGAGGGAAAACAGAAAGAGAGAGAGAGAGAGTACGGTTGCCGCAGTGCAAATCTACTATCCCATGCACAAATCACCTTCCATGCACCACCATGCGGTGGCACATACGGTGGACATCAGCGGACTATGACGGTCGAACTTTCGATAGTAGTAGTTGTTGTTTTTGTTGTTGTTTTTTTTTGTCTGCAACGATGGGCTAGCTCCGCAGATTTCCTGTATTCACTTCGAGCGGTTTGCAGGATGCGCATTGGAATCTGCTGCACCAACTGAAGCAGACATCCTACCATACCTCCGACCTTGTATCTGCCGTGGCCAAAGATACCCCCTTTTTAGGCGTGGACAAATACTGTGAATAATATCTCTGGTAAAAATATTCATGTATCATGAGTACACTGGAGATAGATGCCGTCCCTACGTGAAAGTAAAGTTAAATATTTCGATCAATTTTTAATTTTACTCAATGGGAACTAGAGCACTGCTTTCCAAAATATTTCTCAGGATTGCGAAAAACCATCAATTTAAAGTTTGCAAAATTCAGAGTAGGGTTGTTTTTAAGGTAGCGCGCAATTCTGTGTTTTGTACAAGTGTGATGAATTTCTATATATAGATCAAAATGACTCAGGAGCCTTTTTGGCATGTTGGATTTCCATAAATTCTCATTCTATTACTAATGCTCATCTTTTCATATGACTGGGAGGTGATGAATAGTGAAGGATAATTAGAGGCAGTAAGTGTCAATGTAGACAAGGCGTAAAAAATGACACGATAGGCATGGCAAATGCGGGGCCTGAACGCAGTTCCTCCGCAGTTACCGCAATCTGGTTACGCAAGATGGTCTTGTGCGCAAACAATAACTTCGTGCAGGCTCTGCGTTCACCATGGCCCAGAGCTAATTGGCCTGTCAGCCGCATGCAAGTTTCTGCGCTCAACTCTCTTCCTCCCACACTAAACATCAGTACCCGACTAAATTGATACTGACTGCCTCTAATTGTCCCCTCATCTTCCTTACCACCGTCCACTTGTGCAAAAAGATTAACACCACTCGATTTCGCTTATTTCCCGCATGTTTCTATTGGTGACATCAAGATATAATTTTTGTGTCGTTTACCTAACTGGAAACAAGATGCAGGCAGGGTTTTTAGGACGAAGTACAGCAAAGGTTTCACACAAACCGTCTTACCACTACAGTATTTCAAGTGCAGGCGCAAAGCCGACCAAATGGCATCTTTCAGGAGCCATTCGGCAGATTTCAACCAGCGGAGTCTTTTTTCAAATAAAATTAATCTTGTTAACTGCCACAAGTGCAGGAATTAAGTTGTCTGGCCCTCAGGCTGTCCCAGCGACGCCAACCAACCTGCATCAGCGCACAGCATAGCCTACGCTGGGGGTGGGTGTCTCTGCCCGTCACGTGACACATTCAAAGACTGCGCTATCGACTTTCACTGTGGGCGACGCCATTCTGCCTGTGGTGGTACCTCGTGGTTCCAGGAGCAGTGCGATTATAGGTGAAAAAATGACCTCAGATTGTGATGTTTTTGCGGGAGCCGTTTCAATTGCCGGCCGCGTGAACATCGACGTCGTGGATGAACAGGAGGGCGCCTTGCTAACCGGCAACTTTGACCTCTCCGAAGTGGCGCAAAAAGTATCCGAGTCCACCCGCTGTGAATACTGGGGTCCTACGGTCGTAACCGGAGGTGCTGAATGCTACGATGGCCTCACCCTGCAACTTGAGGGCAAGGGCAGTGACATCAAGGTAGTTGTCAATGACGTTATGCTAACTGACGACCACCGAGGAAAGGTCCCCGCGGCCGGGAAACATTTGACTGCCGGAAAAGTTCGAGTTGAAGTGCTGGAGGGGGACGCGAGTAAAAGCGGTCCCACTGTCATCTCCCTCAAGTTTTCTGAGCCAGTCACAATGAAGTGGGTCGCAGAATACGTGGACGATCCGAGATTTTCTTTCGGGGGCGCTCGCAGACCCAGTATACAATTCACCTCAGATGCCTACAAACTGCTGGCGATGACGGAGGCTGTGGATGCGGCGGTCGCTGAGAGCAAACGCATTTCGCGAGAGGTGATTGGACGTGCAGAGCAGAGGCTGACCGCTCACGAAGGTAGAAATCGTGTTACAAGCCGCCAACTTGCCCAAACAGCCATTTGTCATGCAGAGAACAGGTTCTTTGAGCATGAGGCTCGCTCCGTGCAGAAGTTGGACTCCGTGGCCACCAGGTCAATGCAAGCGCAACTTTTTACTCCTGCCAGCACGGAACGTGCCGAGGTCAGCTGGACAAAAGCTCTAGAGGACCAGAAGGTGCTCATGAATCCTTCCAGCCGTGTGTCGAGCTACGACGTCTCAAGCACTAGCACTACAACGAGTTACAAGGACATTGCCTTCAATGCACAGGAGCACGCTAGCCGACTGTCCGCTGCCACGGCCAACTGTGGGGCCGAGGAGGGCGTAGTTGGTAGTTCTAACTCCGCAGTGGGGGGCTTGAATCCCCGTGTCACCAGTCCGGCAACCGGCACGTACTTTGACGAGGAGACCAGTGCCACAGATCCACTGACCACCTCTTCGACCACCTCCGGAATCCGCGGAAGGGCGCAAAGTACTGAAGTCCAAGGCAGTCAAAGCCGATGTCTGCATGAGAGGCCTTTGAGTTGCTGTCACCAGCAGACCGGGCAGAGCATCACCCTGATGCAGTCACTCAGAATGACTGCCTCTATGTTGCGTTCTTATGCGGCCTCGACGGAGACAGTTGATGTTCAGGCCTTTTTACCCTTTATCCAACTAGTAGAGGAGATCTCTCAAAGACAAAGGACAAAGCCAGGCGAAGCATTGAATTTGACCACCGCAAAACTGCTGCAGACCCTTTTGGCAGAGGCCATGCAGAGGTTCTCGGCCCTTCAGGAGAAGTGCGAGGTCCGCGTGCGTCCGTGCAGTCACCCGCGGAATCGGTAGCTGGGTGGGAGATTACTTCCGGCTTACTCAGTGACCCTAGGACCTGGTGAGTATTGCGCAGGTTTCCTTGTTTGCGAAAAACGAATGACGTCTGCTCAGCTTGGCGGCTTGTAGGCAGAGAGCAGTGTGGCCGGTTCTAGGAGTCTGATATTCACGATGCAGTGAGGGCACATTGACCTGACTGAAGCCTCAGAGCAAAAAAGCTCTACTCTATATGTGACGCCTATAAGGTTGCAAAGCGAACGAGTAAACACGAGCAGAAATTGAAACGGCCGAAATTTAAGGCTTAAACGTGCCTTATAGCTCCTGAACATCCTGCAAGCCGTTAAGCCACTGCATATCGGGAGTAAGTGAGACAAAGAGCTTATGAATCTTGGTTTATAGTCCACCTCATAGTACTGACGGCAAAGAGGTGCCATATCTGAAAGTAGCCCTGTTCTGTAAAATAGTGCAACACGCTAATCTGTCCGCAGTGCGCGTTCCTAGTTCAGTAGAGCCCATGCAAGCTAAGAATCCGATTTATTGACTTAATATAAACCCACTTACCGACTATCCGACGGGAAGCATCCGTGCTAGGTTACCCGCGCCATCAACAATGCGCAGAACTGCCCGACAGTCACTCAGTTTGCATCTATAGTTTTCGATGGCCCGTAGAACTCACTTAGGCCTTGTAGACGAGGCCCTTGCACCGACCTGGTTTCTATGATGATCAGCCGCGCCCGCCTCCACTGCCCTCACTGCTCCCGCACATTTACACACCGCATGAGCCTATTAGGACACATGCGCCTCCACGACAACTTTTAGTAAACCACCGGAGGCTAAGCCACATCAGTGCACACCATCTACACTAATACATAGACAACACCCTCACAATCATCATAATGTACCTGATAAAATCACGGTTTCCTAGAAACCATGGCTTCAACGGCTGCCAATCTTACGCTTACACCAGACCACGCCGTCGGCCCAGTGTATGGGCTGTGTGTGTCGAGTGGCTGACCAGTGGACTGGGATTTAGACGGCGATGGCTCCTCCATATCCCCTGAGTAAGTAAATCCTGGTGTGTGCGTTATGGGGGCCAGGTCGTGCTGTGGCGCGCGAAGACGGGTACGCCGACCCGTCAACCAATGCGCCCACTCCCACCTCAGACAACTGACTGGCTCGGGTGGTGGTCTGATTTTGGGGTTGCGGGAGAGAGTGAGGTCAACAACTCAGTGCATTTTCCTCACAATAAACAATCTGACGCTTTTGAAACTATCACGGTGCGCTAAACGCCGTGGCTTGGAAGTTTGCCAACTGACGGGACAACTCAGACCGCGCGGTCAGCCCAATGTGTGTTTTGTGTGTAGTGGCTGACTGGTGGACTGAAAGTCAGGCTGCTATGGCTTCTTCTTAATGTGGCCTTTATGGCCCTCCCACTCCGTGGGATCCGATTCAGGTGTGGTGGTACACCCAGGGGCGGCTCCGGCCGCGCCAGCCACATGCGCCTTCTCCCATCTCCGGTCTTCTTGACTCTGTCTTGGCACCGAGCTCAGGTGGGGAGGAGGAGAGAGTGCGGTAGCTGCAGCGCAAGGCTACTATCACTTAAAACTAATTCACGCGCAAGTCATCGTCCCTGCACCACCTGGGGCGGAGCATACAGTGGACCTCGTCGAAATCGACGGTCAAACTGTCATGGTGATCAGCATGTATCGGTTTAGGCCTTAAGATATCTTTTATCCTTTTGGCAAAATGCGCACGGAGTTGGGCCACTGCACCAACCCTAAAGCTCCATAAAACAGTGAGGTCTACGGTCAGGCAATAAACAACCGTAGCCCAGTTGACATTTCAGTTCTGAACACAGGAATCCGTTGCAGCGCTTGCTCACGGCACCCATGTGGTAGGGAAAAAACAGTCATTAAGGGTTACTTGCATTCAAAACGTAAACAGTAGGAGAAGCAACCTTTTAACTGTGGACCTGTCCTTTCAAGACCTATTTTGTCTGGGGATTCTGTAGTAATCTTTGGAAGCACTGGATGATAACTATCCACGAGATGGTCTCAAACACTTGAAATTCTCCTATGTGGAAACACATCGAAACTTGCGACACTTTTACAGAAGACTGGTAAAACTTTGCGCGATCGTTTGCTACACCTAAGTCACTATTTACCCTAGCCTGTTGGCACACCGAATGACAACACGTAACAGACTTCCCCATCATGACTCAAAATTAACCACGTAGATTTTGATGGCAGTTTAATCCTACGGTAGGCGTTCGAGGGGGGAATTTGCACCAAATCAAAGTCCCAGTCTGCTTGGCTGAGGGAGTGCGTGCGTGTGTGTGGGGTGTAGGGGTACTAGTTAGGGGTAGCGCCACACAGATAGCATTTGGTCGCTCCATTTGTCTCGTACAGGGGGTGAATGCTCCTGTGGCCACCTCCAATTGGTACCCAACTCTCACCTGTGGCTCCTCAAAGTTGGGTTTTTCCCAGCGGCCACACGCAGGGCAACCGCCACGACCGGCGGGCTAAACCAGGTGAGGGTCTCCGGTGTTGTGTGTGCCTCCACATCCCGGTATGTCTGACTCCCGAACTTCCAACCTCCCCCCTTTCAAAAAGTCCTACGGTGGGGGCGCCAGCAACCCCGTAGGCGGCCTAGGCTAACTCGGGTCGCTCTCCCACTAAAACAAGACCGTGACCCATAGTGGAGTTCGGCAGCCGTATAGAATGTCCGAGCAGCCATATTTAGAAACAGCACTGCGTGCCTCCTCGCGGAGGAAGGGGCTAGAAAAGGTGCCCTAAAAAAGTGCTGGGTCTCACGTCTTCTGCAGCCGGCCGTGGCTTGCATATCACAAAATACGCGGTCGTAAAACTCAAACCAATAAAAACACCCAGTTCCCAACCCCCGCGCCATAAACTTCGGGCTGCTCGGGTAAGTCCACTCACACTGGCAGCCTGGAATGTTCGTTTCCTTTTAGACAATCCTACGAGCAACCGGACGGAACGGAGGATGGCGTTAGTCGATCTGGAACTGGCGCACTACAAGGTGGACATTGCTGCTCTCAGTGAGACCCGATTCTCTGAGCGGGGACAGCTGGAGGTGGGTGATGGCTACACCTTCTGGAGCGGCCGGCCAAATGCAATCTAGGAGATGACGATGTCATTCCGTATGGCAAAGGAAACACCAGCATCGCGTCGCTCTGCCTTTGGCCAGTCGCTCCAGAAGAAGGTGTAGTCGGCACCCACCTCCTCCAGCTGTCCCTGCTCAGAGAATCGGGTCTCGCTGAGAGCAGCAATGTCCACCTTGTAGTGCGCCAGTTCCAGATCGACTAACGCCATCCTCCGTTCCGTCCGGTTGCTCGTAGGATTGTCTAAAAGGAAACGAACATTCCAGGCTGCTAGTGTGAGTGGACTCACCCGAGCAGCCTGGAGAGTATGGCGAGGGGGATGGGGACGGGGGTATTGTTGTTTGTTTGAGTTTCACGACCGCGTAGTTTGCGATCTGCGAGCCACGCCGGCTGCAGAAAACGTGAGACCCATCATTTGTTTAGAGCACCTTTTCTAGCCCCTTCCTCCGTGAGGAAGAGGCAAGCAGTGCTGTCCCTATATAGGGCTGCTTGGACTTCCCAGATGGGTTCTGAACTCCAATTTTATTCTGTTGAGAGAATCATAATCTAACTGTACATATTTCTTTGTACCCTGAGCCGTCGTTCTGAGGCATGAGCACTTCGGTGTCTCATGCAGTCAGTGCGGAATGAAAAGGCATCTAATTTAATAATTAATGGGTTTTCTGGATCCTAGTGCGTGACTATCTTCACCTTTATAAGTGCACATTCTTCTTTATAAAACGCTTTCGGTTCGCATGTGAATCAGCCTCAACGCTGTGTCTTTCGGTTTCAATATCACAGTGGACTGGCTATTTTCCAGTGGATGTCAGCTCTGCCAACCTGTAAGTCCAACTAACCCAAGAAGTAAGACCTAAGCGAGTCAGCACCTTGTCTAGCGTTCAGATATGGTCAACTGCCGAAGTTCTGGCAATGAAAATATCCTCCAAAAACACACAGACTGTCTGTTGCAATCTTCTCGTGCTCGCATTTCTGAACCACGACGGTATTCTTCGTAATGAAGTCATTCACGCTCATTTCCGGTATCTGATGAAGGTGGGGCAATTGCAATCAAGCTGAAATTCATCATCTTCCGTTCCCTACATTTTGTCTACGGCGGCCAACGCAAGGGTCAATTTCGAATCCGTTCGTAGCGGAAGAGCATCTCAATACATCTGTCTAAATTCAACCAAGCGCATTCAAAGCGTTGTCTGACGGAGATAGACAGGGATCCAGAAAATGGAGGACATCAATATTATCGTGAAAAGTGCTCTTCCGTTGAAGCTGTGTTAGTGTTTTTGAGGGCTTGGCCACATTCCATTGTCAAAAGGGATGAGATCCTCTTAGAAGAGAAGCTATGAGTGGCCCATTTGTGTGTCGGAAAACGTACCAGAGTGGCAAGCGTCATATCTAATAGTTTATTTAACCCGCGGTGTTGTTAGGCATGTTCTGAATGGCTGCGTAGGTCGCCGAGCGAATACATTTCTGGATTCAGAAGACCAGTTTTGACTAACATATGTGCAATTTCGAGAACTTCTCAGTGTGCCAGTACATTTATGTGAGGAAGGGGTACAATTTAAAACGTGGGATTGATACTGTTCGTCGTATCATAAAAGTGAGATGTGTGACCGCATGCATATCAAATATGAACCAATAAGGAGAGGGATAATCAATTGGTTTCACAGGGATGGCCTGAACAATCTATGTATCGCACGGCCAATAGATGCTGAAGTTCAAGGGCACTCAATTACTACTCGGCTTCAGTACGTATACGAATTTTAAACCTTAACCGTTGCTCCGCGTTGCGAGCAGGCCTGTCAAAGGGCTGACTGCTAATGATCCAGGAAATAGTTTTTTTCAGTCATTTTGACGGGAGACGCAGTCTGTGACAAGTTATGTAGTTTATGTTACCGATTGCATGTCACATCTCAGTCCTTCTTTTCAAAACCGGCGCACACATGTTGTCCACCAATCGGGTTAATCCGCTTATAGTTTTAAAGGCACGCGATCGATTTTTTGGCTTTACGGGGAGGTCGGTGAAGTTCGGCTCCCGGGTGCCCCGAAGACTTTTTTCTTTAAAAAAAAACGGTTTTGGTGCAGGAAAACCGATTAATTTCCAACTGCTGCCGCTAAAAAGGAAAAAATCATCGAAATGAATTCCCAACCACCTGGATGGTCGCAAACGGATAATATCAAAATAAAAATTGAGGATATCCCCGGAGTGTCAAACTTTAAGGCCAGTTTAACTATTGAGGACAGGCAGGGTGTTTCGCCGGCGGACCAGTCAACAAATACCAACGGCGAACTTGAACGCGATGAGGATGTTAAATTTAGCATTGAAGTTGACGGTGTTAACCCGGAGGACCCACCCCCGATAATCGTAGATATTCAGGGAAAACTTGAAGTGCCCGGTGCAGAGGTTATCAGCAATGATGACGTTATGGATTTGGCAATAACTCGTCCGGGCGGTGGAGTCGATGTCTTTGATGTTACCGTTGATGCTAATAGTGAATACCCGGGGCAGCCGGAGCCAGCTGACGACGCAGAGGTAGTCAGAACGCTCAGTTATGTGCTTACTACAAATGCTATCGAGGAGGCCCAGCGAGTGGTGGCTGGCGGACCAGGGGTCGACAATTCCGGTGGAAGAACGACCCAATTAATAGCAGAACAAGTTGTTGGAGCCGCTGAAAGCAGCCTTCTGGAAAGTCTTGCAAGCCGGCCCCCAAAAACACAAAGTCAGGACGAGACCTCTCGTGGTCACGAGGCGAGTCAGATGTTCGTGAGGGTTTTTACCCCTTCAAGTCATGAGGTCGCCCCAGGAGGGCCCTTGTTAAGTCCTGAGGGTCGGTTCATGATCCGCGCGTCTTCTGAAGCTCACACAGTGCCCACAGAAACCTCCATCTATGCAAAGATCTTTTTCCGCCCGAGCTCAGAAGTGGCCTCCGGTTTTACTACTCCTCACTGCACCACCGTTACAACCAGATCCATGGAAAGCAGCGCTTCAAAGACAGGAAGTTCAAGAGCAGCGAGTCCGTTTGATGGGGAAAAACATTCCATCAAGCTCATGGCCGTCATGGCTGCCTGTGGTACTGATGAGGTGACTGGTGGATACACCAATGTGTTTGATGGTGAGCAGCATGCGGCGAAGGTGAGGGCCATCACTGCGCATTGTGGTGACAACGACGACGAACTGGATGATAGCATGGATCCTGCTAGAAGGGCGAGCCGCGTGCTAGCAGCCCAGATTCTTCGTGGGGCAGAACGCAAGTATAGGGCTAGCATGAGTCCAAGCTGGATGAATCGCAGCCCAAAGCACCGTCGACAGACTCTTTACTCCCTCAAGTCACGAAGTATTCCGAGCCTACAGTCATGGAATATCAGAGGCTTCTACAGTACCTACGGCTTCAACTATGTCTATGAAACCACCTGCTGCAGAAGAAAAAGAGTTTGTCCGTGGTCCTCCCCTTCATCGAATGACAACGTCGGATTCGCAGGATACAATGACTTCCGAGGAATACAAACCCACTTTTGATGGTGAAAAGCATGCTAACCTTGTGAAGGCCATCACAGCCGCTTGTGCCGCTGACGAAGGAGATATAGGAGTGGTCCCACCGGGAAAGCGTATTTGTAAGTGCAAGGGGGTCACCCGCCTCGTCGATATCCCCCGGGGAGCTATTCCTCCTGAAGAGGCTCGACGAGCCAGCCGCATACTTGCAGCCCAGATTCTCCAGGGAGCGGAGGAGAGGTACAGGGCTAGCGTTGAGCCCTCACGCTTGGGCCAATTGAGTATCAGCAGACTATTCACTCCATCCAGTCATGAAGTCTTCACTGGTCCACTTCAGGCCATACCCAAGGCTGCTGCCATGTCAACAGGTAGTGTCACCGCCTCCAAGACTTTTCACTCCAGCTAGAAGGGACGTTTCCATTGCATCTCAGCCACACCGTTTGCTAAAGCTGGACTCCAAGTCCTCGATGAAATTCGATGTTCATGAGGGAGCAAGGCGTGAAAGCAAGATTATTGCTGGCACAGCCCTCCGCAGGGCGGAGGAGAGATTGAGTTCCATTGCGGCCGAAAAAGCAGGAGGCATTCCGCCGGGGAAACGCATCTGCGTCTGCAAGGGTGTCACCAGACTCGTCAATATTCCTGGCTATGGTCTCCCACAAAACGATGCGGCCCAGAGACGAGCAAGTCGTGTTCTGGCCGAAAAGGTTATTCAAGGTGCACAGGAGAAGATCATGTCTACTCGACGTCGAGACCTTCCAATCAATTCAGTTTCCCTACTTTTCACACCGGCGAATCGCGATACCTTTACGGCCAGTGTCTCGCAAGTGCGCGCTAACAGTGTCATCGCCCGACTCTTCACTCCCAGTATGAGAGACATAGCCTTTGGATCTGCGCAATCTGAGACCTACAGCTCTCGTGGACAGCATGAGAACCATTACTTTGGGAGTTTGTCAGACCCCTATAGCAGCAAGCACTCGGACTTCTCCAGCCTCATTGAGAGTCCCCGTCCGTCCACGTTCGTAGACGACCAAAAACCACCCTCGGGATACTCTGAATCAACGGCTGGTCGAAGGCACAAACACCATCGTCATCGAAGCCACCACAAGGAGAAGACACGATCAACACCCAGATTTAGTTCGACCAGTTCACGCGAGATCGTTGGACACTGCTCAACTAGTTGTTGCTGCAGCTGGAATTTGGCTACAGGGACCCAGGGCATCAGTCAGATCTACCCCAGCATCACCCTCATGGAGTCTCTCCTTATGAGTTCTAATATGCTGCGTACGTATGTGGAGAGTATGAAGACTGGCGGCACCATGCAGAATGAAGGCATGCAGCAGAAGGCCTTTGAAAGGTTGATAACCCTGGTGGAGAACATTGTGGCTGACAAGACCGCCCCCTCCGAGGGCAGAGACGGTCAAATCGACTTGAAAAAGTGTGAAGCATTGCAGAAGGTCCTCGAGGATGCCCTCTATAGTATCAGCAAGACGGGCTCTGAGGCGACGGATGAAATTGAAGTCCTTCAATGCGGTCATAAGGAGGCCGTGTCGGTGCTTAAAAACTAGAATTCCTCTTGGATTTAATTATTACTTGCAGAGGAACAAAGGTCTGTAAAAGGGCGGCCTACTAGCCAAGGTATTTCTGCTTATCTGATGGCACTAGGTGTGCAAGTTTCTGTGACCACGAAAGCCACAATAATTGTTTTGCTAAAGTCACGTCTGGGCTAGTCTCCTACTTGTGTTAGGGAGAGAGAGAGTGAGAGACGGGATTCCGCACGAGCAAACTTTACTGACTTCAATAGTATTAATGTCTGCAGTTAAAGCTTAAGCTTCATTTCCTTAAAAGATGTACAGCGTAGTCAGATTTCAGCAATAAGTAGGCCGAGTGAAGCGAAAAAATTGGGGATTCTGAAGGTTAAAAGGCATTGATGGTATATATATATAAGTCAAACAAGTGCGTAACACTCACTGATGTGGTTAGGATCTCACTCGATCCCATTTGTCCGCCCGCCCGCCCGCCAGCTAGCTACTGGCGATAAACGAACTTTGTGTCATAGGACACATACCACATATATAGCACAGATATGTTGCTAAGGGTGCAGCAGGCAAGACGTAGACAGCTGTTTCACGGTCGCTACAGATCATCAGTACGTCATATGCCTTGTGCAGTGAGGTACATAAACAAGTCAAACAAGTGCGTAATACTCAATTATGTGGTTATATATATATATAAAAGAAAAATTCACATGTGAATAGAGGAGAAAAAATGGCAGCTCAATTTAAAAAATACCACCACTTTGGTTTCGCGTAGTTCTAGCAACAACAGCATTCGAACAAACTATTCCGACTTTCATTGCACGTGGGAGGCTAGTTGGCATCTGCAGCCTACGTATCTGTCCAGAGCGTTTGAACCTTCTTAACAAGCTCAGCGACAGGACTTCGTTAGTTAGTAAAGTATTTTGGCAGATTTTAATAATTCCTTTGACCCACTTGTGAAAAACTCCGTGGCCTCGGTGGGATTCAAACCCACGCCAGCAAGGGGAAAGCTTTAGTACAGCCAACACTCTAGCCAAATGAGCTACGACGCCCCATCCGGAGCCGTGAGTTTAATCACACTTGGGTCAAGTTACCCGTCCAGCCTACTGCAACGTATGGAATCCACAAATTCTGATAGGGTAAGCTGACTGCCTAAGCAATCAATTTGGAATCCACCAGATGACTACCAGGCACAATTAAGTAGTAGAGGATTTTGACAGATTTTAATAATTCCTATAACCCACTTGTGAAAAACTCAACGGCCTCGGTGGGATTCGAACCCACACCAGCAAGGGGAAGGCTTTAGTACAGCCAACGCTCTAAACAACTGAGCTATGAGGCTCCACGCAGCTACGCCAGCAAGGGTTGTGCTAATAGGCGTTTCATAGGGGCCGTGGATCGTGCGTCCCAGCGTAGCTGTTGCATAGAGACCACATACCGACTGCGGGTGGGGTTCATGCATTAACGGCTGTGTTGCCATTGGTAGGCGTCACAGCTCCACTGACCTGATTTTGCGTTTATCTTTATGGCTGTGAAATGCCATGGGGTCATTGACTGGGGATTATCTGACCGCGGGTAGATGCAGCTGCTGTTAATCCTTTACGACTCAAGTTTAGTCAGTTTGTTATACTATTTGTTGGGCAGGAAGTGACTCTCCCGGTGTCACTCTCTGTAAGTCCAACCCTAGCTAAGTCATTCCGGGCTACCGCCATCCCTGTTACGTTATGGATGACCTGACAACCGTTTAGCGGATCGACTTGTGAGAGTGATGGAGCTTCTTCTAGTTTTTCGATCAAAGCTCTACTTATCCACCTGCAGTCTCTATGGAATTGCGCTTCAACAAAGGACACCGAGGTGGTGTTCGTATGTTCATCCTTACCCGCAACGATTTATCTCAAAATCGAGCGAAAACTGCATCATATCACCTCTGAATGCATTTAACGAGCTTATTTACCCATATTTACTATGGATAGGACCTACTAAACGTCACCAAAATATGCCTTTTCAAGGTTTTCAATTGCAGCCGAGTGACTTGAAGTAGTTAATCTGAAATTCTGGCGCCAGTATAGCCTGAAGTTTAGGTACGTCCGGCTGATGAAGTCAACGAAGCCTGAAACAGACATTCGAGTGCTCGTCGTCGTTGCCGGTAACACTTCTCGATTCCTGATTGCTCATTGCCACTTGCAGGGCTGTGGATTGGCGCTCTGAGGCAACACGGAATTACCTCACCTTTCTTTCTCTGTGTAAGTTAGTTCGGGCGAACACCACTGCCTAACGTTACCACAGGGTTCGTAGTCCATGTTCGACCGGGCATTTCAGTTCTTCGTTGTAGTGAGATTCCGACAATGTTCTTTTTTAAGTCGAATGAAATCTCGGATCATGTGACTAGTGACAGAGGAGAGCAGACCAAGTTCAAATCTGATGTGTGGTTTGCGTAAAGGTAGTTCGACCCACCACGGGCGTTCATTTGAGCTGTGACGAATTTTTTTCTAGCATACACGTCACAGTGACTGGCAAACAAAAACATTTCCATCGGCACATACTTCAACTAGGCTCATAATTGCCAAATAAGTTCACATCAACAAGATCATTCGTGATCTCGACAGCTTCCAATGTGGACGTCCTGACCGCATTCTGCGAAGCATGACTTCTTAGCTCAATCAACTGCCCTGAGTTTCTAGCTTCCGATGTTTTGCGACCTGGGTACGGCGAATGTCGCCCTGGCGATGGTACATTAACTGGTAATGGTCATTCCGGTTGTCCTTGCCTCTGCCGACAACGCCCTTCGTTAGTACTTTTCCTCTGCCATGCGAGCATCAGCGATATCTGCAGAGCGCCACTTTAAGGGAGAACGAAGCGTGCTGTAGGCAGGCCAGGTCGATAAAAAATCTCGCGCAGCGTTTCACACCCTCTCGAAATGAGCCCACAAAACTTGATCGTCGGACTTCAGTCTAAACGAATCCGTCTTTCGATACCCAAATCTGCTCGGCTCCATGGGCTAGGCATGTCTGGTCAACAAAGGCGGAGAAGCGAGATATGATAGTTAAAGGAGCTCTGCCTCTCTCTCTCTCTCTCTCTCTCTCTCTCTCTCTCTCTCTCCCTTTGAAATTCGGTTGCCTGCGAGGGCACACCCGGCTTGACAAATTGGCAGCGAAACGCACGCTCGTGTGCCTGGGTAGGTGTGTTTAAGTGTGATGGGTCGATGAGGAGAAATTTCTCAAGTCGAAAGTCAGGGCGACAGAGCTCACAGGACTGTTTTTACTGCGGCAAACATTTAACCCAACCAGGAGTCGGCCTTGACATCTTGTCTGCGTCTGATGTAGATAGGGTTGGTGTATGAACCACGTCCGGCTGCGACCAATGACTGGTGGTCAAAATATCGATCTGCGTCGCGGTAGGCTAAAAAGCTTCTATTAGGGCGACATTCTAACTTCCCCCGTAACAAATCACCTTCTTCCCCCCATTTTGGACAATATCTCGAAACAAGAGTGTTGTTGACCAGCGCTATACCGCCTGAACAGTGTAATAAGGACTCACATAGCACAGAAACGGGTGGGGATGATTTGTAAGGCCGCCTAAACAGGACACGGAAATAAGAACCGCCTCGCCCACTTGCAATAGATGGCCATGTGATAAATTTCAGAAGGTTAAATATACCCGTGTCTTAACCCTAAAAATAACCCAAAAATGCAACTAAACTTTCACCTCAATCTTCACCCTAGCCCCACACTAAACCTCAACCGCATAATCATGACCTTAACCCCAACTCTGACCTCAACCTCAAACTCAAACCCTGAACTTAACCCTTACATTGGCCTTAATCGTAAACCTAATGATCTGGAAGTTGAAATGTTCTAAAAGTAGGCTGGGGTTGCGTTTTTTCGAAGAATCAGATGAACGCCTTCCCTACATAGAGTAAAATCGGGATTTTTTTATTAATGTATGAATGTTTGTGCAGGATACGCACAGGTATCCAGACGTCCTCATCAAGCGAACTTTTCTTTTTTTATCCTCTTTAGCTGACGCAGTCGCACCCACTGATGGGTTTGCATCGACATCTCCCAGCATCACCGTCTTATCCTCCACCCTCGTTCAAAAATTCTTTTGGACTCCTGCTGTTGGCTATACTGTCGACAAACTCGTTGTTTCCGAAGAATAAAAAGTATTATTCTTGGTTTGCCTTCTTCTCTTTCTTCTTTCCTGTCAGTGTTGCTGCGAATATCACCGAGATGGTGACGCGGTTGGTGGTGATGGTTGGTTGGTTGGTTGTTTAAATGCTGCCAGGTCAAATTCTCAAGTGTTCTCTTGTGTGCCTTTTAGACAGTCAAAGATGATAAGGCTGGCGACATCGTGCCCCTGAAAGTGGTTACTGCTCAATGTCTGACAGTAGCAGCAGCAGAAGCAGCAGCAGGAAATCGCATATGTCCCACCCCGGGAAAACCACCTTCCCGCTTGCGGAGGTGTAGAGATACGCACTACAGATTTCTGCTGGTCTCACACATGTCCCAAAGTAATGACAAACCCGACCCTCAAAATCCTGTTTCTCAGTCCCCAGAGCCCACTGTGGGGCTTCAGTTTAAACAAATAGTTCACAGGAAGTCCTCGCCTCATCAGGTCGGCAGTAGTCCCAGAAGGTGCCTCCTTGAATGGACTCCCTTTGAAGAGGGTCTTCCCGCAGCCAGTACATTTTCCTTGGTCAATCTTAGTCTCCTCAACAGGCGTGTACCACAGGCTCAGGCTTTTGACGAGGTTGAGGAAAGAGTGCTGACCATACGTGCGCCTCAGAGCTGTCTCCTTACCACTGATGAAGCTGCCAGTGGCTTTTACGTGACTCACGAGACTTGGATGGATCCCAGCCAATCAGAACCCTCTCGAGAAGCGGCAGAGATTGGGATTGGTCAACGGAGGGTGAGACTGTTAACGGAACAGCCCACACCCTCCGCGGTTTCCGTCGCCGAGGTGGTGAGCAGTCTGCCTCCGGTCGAGCCTTCCCCTGCCGTCCAGGGGCAACAGGAGGAGGCGTGCAGATTACCGCCTGTAATGAAGTTCTCTCGTACGGGCTCTCATCATTCACTCAACAAAGCCAAAGATGTTTACTTTACAGTGACCACAGAGGACACACTGACTGCAACACCGGGTGACTATACTTGGCGAAAAGGACCTATCTCGACCTCTGAATGCCCAGTTCCAACCGTGAGTAGGGTGATTAATCTGAGTAACCTAAGCACCTGTGTCTACCATGGCTCTGTGATGGATCCCCACAGTGTGCGTTTGAAAAGGTACTTTGAGGCAGTAGATATCTCTAGTCTGCCACTTTATTCCGCGGCCACTGAGGATAGCATCACGGAAATCCAGAACCAGGAAGTCTCAACTGACCCGAACACTTCGTCGAAGACCTCCAAGGGCCCTCCAAAGGCCTGAAGTGAGTGTTACCCAAGTCTTGGTTGATCTATCATAGAGTTAAAATTTGTTAATCTGCTCCCTTTTTCGCGTCGAATATGCAAGTTGAAAAGAAGCAGGGGGAGAGACACTAACCTTTCCGTTAAACAGCAAACTTTAGAGATGTTTATATATCTTCCTGCACGCGTCGTTGGAGATAGGTGGAAATATGCATCGCAGTCGAAGTCAATATTCGACTCCGCGGGAGGGGTATATTTAGGGTTAAGGTTGGCGGGCGTATGGAGACTGGTAAGCGGGGGGCAGATCTGTAGGTCTTTGGTAGGGAGAATGTACGCTTACTTTTTGCGCAGTCGCCTGAATGATCTGGGCCATGGAGCGGGAGGGTGGCTCAATCATCTGACGTTTCACACTCGTAGTCGAAAGCATCATTGGAGATGGGCGACGCTGTATGGCATTGGTAGGCCGATTTTACGGTTGATCGAGTTGGCGTCAGATTGTCAGGCTTCGATTATTTCTCCCGCCAAGTTGTATTCGGCTCGGTTAATGCCAAAGTCGAACAGATGATTAGTTTCTAGGCTGTGTGTGTGGTGATATTCGATCTCTGATGATTCCCTCGAGTATGAAATGGCAGATGACTAAACCATCTGCCCCGGATATCACCTTATCTTCGCCCTCCATTTGAACTCGTGGGGTCTACAGTTTCCCCCTATAGGCTTAAGGCGATCACCTAAAAAGGGAGACTGGAGTGACTATTTATGGCAACTTAAACCTAGGTCCGGGGGATCCTGAGGTTCAAACTCGTGCTCTTTTGGTTATTAGGCGTAAGTATGTCCGACGTTCTGCCTATTGGGCCATGGGCTTGTTATCCTGTTGGGTTATAAGTCAAGTCCGGCAAACATGCGTTTTATCTTACAAATCCCCAAGCCTGTACAGTAATATAAGTGAGGGTAGAATAGAACACAATTTCCACAGCCTTTGAATCGTAGGTGTGATGGAAGGGGTTGAGGTGTTCAGATGTCGGAGTGGTTATAGTCTAGTTCCACCAGGGTCTTGGTGAGGGAGAGGGTGAGGAAGGTGCCTAAACGCGAGCTGTTTCTCGGTTTCATTGCTGTAGCACGTGGTATCAGGGGGATATATCAACGTGCCTGTTGTTGGAGGCCAACATGTGAGTCCCAAGTTCTGGTTGTGAAGAGGGTGAAGATGCCATCACTGGAGCAGTAGGGTTAGTAATCTGAGCTTCTGGACTCGTACGGAAGCTCATCCTCAGAGGCTGTATGTGTGCAACAACGAGTGAGCATTTTTTGTAGTCGAACAGTAATGGACGGGGGAGGTGAGGGGGAGGGGAGGGTTTTCTCATGGCGTGCTGATGGCGGGCCGCACCACCTGGTTGCGTGGATGGAGTGCGTGATAACAGTGGGGTTGATCACCGTGTCTGCTGATGGGGTTGGTGTCAGAGACTCACGCCTCCAACACTTCCCATCCCGTCTTGTTGCCCGCTCAGACCAGTATCCGCGTGCTCGTGAAGCCAGACTCATGACCTTCCTCCAGTGTGCGATTAGCGACTTGAGACGGTAGAGTGCCTTTCCTGACAGCCCTGTTGTGTTCGAGTATTCGCAAGCTGAGTTGTCGTCCCGTCTGGCCTGTATATTGGCAGGGACAGTCATGACATGGAATTCAATAAACTACTCCTGATTACTCACCTACGTCCAGATGGTCCTTCGTTTGCACTATTATGGGGCGCATGGTACCACCGGAAGATGGGCGATACACACGCCTAGCTCTGCGGCGATGCGTTCTGGTGTCTCTAACATGTTCTTTATGCGGGATTGGGGAGTGCGGTGAGGTGTGGAGGGGGTTAAATAAATGAAGAAAATCCCCTGGAGTCAGCTGTCTAGAGCTGTCTAGATTATTTTCATCCTAAAAAGGCCTACGTTGATGGCAGGAACTGAGGAAGGAGATAGTGTTCAGTTTTCAGTCTATCGCGATGTACATGTTAATTGCGCCTTTTACACTACATAATTACATAGAATGACCAGGCTTGTGTCTGCCACAGCGGCACGGCATTGTTCCATCAGCAGGTTTGTAGTCAAGTACTCTTTTCTTTAGCTTTGACTGCAAGCAAATTTTACATGGTGATTAAGAAATTTACCGAATCTCCGCCAGTGGAGTGCAGCACTGGGACGGTACTATTTCAGCCTACTTGCAAGGCCTCCAAACATTTGTTTTGAGTGCACATCAAACTCCAACTGTCAGTAAATTCAATTGATACTTGCACTTTGCTGTATTATCGGCATTTACAACGACAGTTCAACTGAGCATGGCATCCGACTGATCGATCATTGTAAGCGACGAGGCCCACTGCTTGTCCTTTTGAAGTGACGTGTGCGTGATTCACTTTGCAGTGAAGCAGATTTTCGCAGCATCTACTGCACTATATCTCCCCTCACCCACATGGCATCAATGGCGAGGGAAGGTCAAATAGACTGGAGCTTGGTGCGGTCGCGTTAACTGCCAAAATGAGCATTCCATCTACACGTGCCACACACGGCTCGGTCCCCTAAGCCGTATGTAGTAGACCTCAGTTAAGGGCTCAGTAGCTGACACGGCTGAGCAGCTCGTCTGCGCGTGCCACATGCACATACCTTGGTCCACACAGCTTGTGCCCGGCTGTTATGAGGTCGGTTTGCGTTTACACCAGTGGGTACGCTATAGGGGCCGTATTAATAAGAAACCATGGCAACCAATAGCATCTACCGCACATTCGCCTTCCTCACCCACCAGGCTTCGATGGCAAGGCAATGTCAAGAAGACCGAAAGTGAGCTGGATCTGCCTGCCGTCTCCTGACACATCCGCCTTACTTCATGGAGAGAGCAAGACGACCTGAGGTGGTCGTAGACACAGTGGATAACGAGGCTGATACCGAGTCTACACTTATGGCATCTAACTTCGAACGAGTCAGTCCTCAGCGTGGGAGTCTTGTGAGAGTGGCACCAAGACCTCAGTTGGCAGCTCTCGAACCAACTACTTTTTCCACACAAAAAGTGCATAATCGGTGAGAAATTTGTTGAGGAAGTGTTCCTCGCTCTCGGTTACCTTCTGTCCCCCCACCCCATGCACAAGTGAGCGTGAAAGGGACAGTCCTTGTCAGTGACACAGACCACTGGCAAATTTATCGTGTAAATCCTGCTGATCCAACTTCGGATCGGTCTGTAACGAGTAAATATTTCTAAAATTCGTTGGGATTGCGTATAAGCACTGAATTTCTTTTACCCACGAAACAAGCCATATCATGATGTTTTGAATCGTTTGTTCATGGAAGCCCAATTTATCCGTCCTACATAAATTTATCTGGAATAAGTATTCCCTTACTTACGTCGAATAAGAAACCTTAATCCCCATCGTTTGGCTCGTGCGTTTTGTCGGCAACTCACCATCGGTTAACCCTGTCTAATAGAATTTGACTAAACTGATTTTGTCATGAAGTGCAGGAAGTTCATGCTCTTCTTTATTCTCCATCCTAATCACCTTCAAACTCAACCCCAAAATATTAGGGTGTTTGGAGTGTACTGGCATGTTTGCACCAATCGTTGTTTTACCGCTGATGGCTGTTTTGTTTCATCATTCGTCACCTCGTTCCAAAACGGTATTATCATTGTGGATGCGCAGGCACGCCCCCGCATGTCTCACTGAATGACTGCACTCGGCGTGGCGACAGGCTAGCCAATCATCGAGCAGTGATGTGCCTCTCATAGGCACTGCAGTGCTTACTTCTACCAGCATGACAATGCAAGGCGGCCACACGCCGAAAAACAAACACCCCCCCCCCCATCCCCCCAAAAAAGACCGTCAGGATGGGAGGTTTGTGGGTAGTTGAACATGATCCATTAATTTTTTCGACAAATTTCTCGTGCTTTGGCGGGATCTGATTCAGTAGTCTCATTCAGAAGATCGGCATTCAGAGTGGGCGGACTTCAAGAGCGAGGCTTGTCGGATCTGTCACAATTGCCATCGTTATCCTTTTTAAAACACAGCTCACATATACGCACTTTAACTGCATCAGAATATACTTCAGAAATGTTTTTACTGTTTCTGTAGCAGTCCTTTTCTTTCGAAACATAAGCAGCAAACGTTGGCGAATATGTTTTTTAAATTAAGGGATAACACACATGTGAATAGAAGAGATGACACCTGACAAAAGTTGGCAATTCAATGTTTATGAGAGGCAAGTCACTGCTCAATGATTGGCTAGAATGTGGCCACACTGAATCCAATCATCCAATGAAACATGACACGCGGAGGCGTTTTTGTACTAGGAACGCCAATGGCACCTATGAGGAACGTGCAGCAGTTCTTTCGGTAGGAATGGCTTCTATGGCCGCCTAAACAAGCCATGAGAATAGGAACAAAATTCTGGGAAATTAGGTTTAGGGTTAAGGCAAATGTTAGGGTAAGGTATTGAGTTAGGTTTATGGTTAGGGTGAATCTCCGCGTTAGTGTTAGAGTCCGAGTTAAACAGGTGGGTCGTTCCTATTCCCACGTCGTGGTTAGGCTGCCATAGAAGTCATCCATAGCGTCCTTTTCTTTCAATACTCAAACAATGAACGTTTTTTAATTGAGGGATATAGAAGACGTCTGAAAATAGTTGGCAATCAATGCTTATGAGAGGCAAGTCACTGCTCAATGATTGGCTAGAATGTGGTCACACTGAATTCACTGACATGACATGTGGAGAAGTTACTGAACTAGGAACGCCAATGGCACAAAGTATAAATGCGGTGCTAACACCATTCGGAAGCGGAGAAATGAATGGCGAAACAAGGCAGGCCTCAGAGACACAATAGTTGGCTGACTTATATTGCCTAGTCGTTTAAAAACGCAATTAATTTCTGAACACCCGAATATATTCAATTATTTTACCCATAACTCAGCATGAATCAATGTCCGCTAAATTTTTTTCCGCAACAAGCATTTCTGAAATCTGAGTCATCTGCGATAAGATAGTACCATTTTTTTCGTTGAATAAAATAAAAGTTGAATCACCACGCAAATAGCAGTATTTTAGAAATTTACCTTCAACATGCGTACTACTTTTCTACTAATGATACAGGAAATTGTTAGGCAGTAGGTTTGGTATTGAAGAGCTTGGGCAAGTGATCGGCGGTGATGATCATATGAGTGATCAAAAAACTGCAGTTAAGATAGCCAGAATGTGTGATATTGCCGTTTCAGCTTGACGGACCTTCAACAGCAAGGCGTGTCTCACCTTTTACAATTGCCATCTTTAAGCCCTTCAAACCACAGCTGACACAAACGAGCTTTAACTGCATCTGGATGCACTTCTGAAATATTTTTCATTATTTCTGTAGTGGTCCGGTTCTTTCGAAACTCAAGCAACAATCCATGACGTATATGTTTTTGCATTGTACAGTTGAAACAAAGCAGGCCTCAGTGATACAACAATTGGTCTAAAAACGCAATTTCTTTCTGATTGGCTAGAATGTGGCCACACTGAATTCGGTCATCCATTAAGATATAAACGGGGCATTACTGCACTATGAGCGCACATGGCGCATACGAGCAATGTGGTGATAACGTCATTTAGGAGCGGGTTGATGAATGAGGAAACACAACAGTTGGTTAATTAATATTTTTAGTGGTGTGGAAACATGATTTTTGAGTGGAGTGATGAATGACGAAAAAAGGCTGGCCTCAGAGACACAACAGTTGGTTGCTTCCTACTTCATAGCGGCGTAAAAACTGGATTACTTTCTGGGGACCCTAATATATATTCAATTTTGTTTTATTTAACTCATAACTCCACATAAATCAACGATCGCGTTTTTTTTCATTGTAATGACCATTTCTGGAATTTGTGTCAAATGCGCGAAGATAGTGCCAATTTTTTGGTTGAATAAAAGCTTGCAAATATTTGTCGTCGCAACCTCGCAGTCGAGCAGCCCTTGGAATAAAACAAGTGGCATTTGACGTTCTCAACGGAATCACTTTCTCCATGCAACAGGTCAATGATCATACACTAAACGTGATCCTCAAAGGACACTAAGTCAGTACAGGAGGTGGGTTGGCAACCATATGTGCTAGACACGAAATTCTCTTTGGACCAACACGCGCTTATATATAGTGTTTATCAATGGATAGGTAATTGGCTGAACTGGTGACAACTGACTGAATTCCGGGCCTTTGTATAGAATTGAGCCGAATTAGAAGGAACGGGTATTAGCCGGCGAGTCAACGAGTGGACGTACATTGAAGGTAAGACGGGATAGCTACCGTGGCTGGAAGACGACCTTAGCATGGACCTTTCAAAGTCAGCGGTCCGGTTCTTTCGAAACTCAAGCAACAATCCATGACGCATATGTTTTTGCATTGCGTAATAACACACAGGTGAAACAAAACAGGCCTCAGTGATAAAACAGTTGGTGTTAAAACGCAATTTCTTTATGATTCGGTCATCCATTAAGACATGAGGCGGGGCGTTACTGTACTAGCAGCGCACATGGCGCATACGAGCAGTGTGGTGATAACGCCATTTAGGAAGCACAACAGTCATCAGAGATACAACAGTTGGTTAATTAATATTTCATAGGGGTGTGGAAACACGATTATTTTCGGGAGACTCTTATGTATTCAATTTCGTTTTAGTTGACCCATAACTTGGCCTTCATCTATGGCCGTGAATGGTTTCCGCAACAATCATTTCTGGAATTTGCGTCAAATGCCGAGCAACTCGTACAGTTATGCCATTGCAACATGGAAGAAGTGGTACGAACTAGTTGTGAATAAAAGAGACAATGACCTAGATGGCGCGCGTCATTCCCTTCGCAGTCGATCAACCTGCCTGAGGAAAAAAGTGACATTTTACAGAAACCACAGATAGATAGGCGATTGTATGAACTTGTGAAAATTGCAGAATGGGAGTTAGTCGATACCAGCACTCCGGTGAGAAAACCAAAAGAGGGTACATCGAGGGTAAGACGAGATAGGTACTACGGATAGACTCGCTCTGTGGTGGTCAGATGTTCTTTCCCCCACCTATTCGTGGAGTTCTTTCGTAGAGTAGGCATCTATTTTTAAGAGTAATGTTGTAAGATGACCTGGAAATAAGAGTAACGCGTTTTAGAATGATAGTTTATGGTATGGTTGATATTTGAACGTTAAAATGGGCAGTGGTTAGGCTCACGATCAAGTTTTGGGCTAGATTTACGGTTGGAATTAGAACATGGAAATTTTTAATACCCCTAAATTATGACTTTGCGACAATATTAAAGGGGTTAAGGTCCCTAATTCCCCGCCTGTAAAGGTGGACTTTGACGGCTGGATATGGCTTTATTCCGACGCTTTGCTATTTACTCAATCAGCCCCTCAGTCTGAAATGACAATTTCGCCCATTCTTTCGAGCCCCAATGGGTTTGCTTGATCACTCCAATGTACTTATATAATGATCCCCTCAATCACTTACCCAATTTCTCCAATGACCGATCAACCGCCTAACAATTTTTCAGTCCAGCCACCATTCGTGACTGCGTAGAAAAGTAGTACCCGATTCGTAAAAGAATTTCCCAAGGACTGCTAATCTGAAAAATCCCAGGCACAATATACTAAATATCTGGATTGCTAACAAGTCACAGATATGGTCAGCTTTTGTATGCAGTTCCCGTCTTCCAGAGTCCAGTAGACTCCTGGTTGATGTCGAGCATTGATCGCAAGTGCATCTTTCTGGTCGATTTCAACGGTACCCACTGTATGCTCCACAGAAATGTGTTGCAGGAAGGGTGACTTGCGCTCAATGTTCCCCTCCCCCACCCGGAGCCAGCGTCAAGACAGAGTCCAGAAGACCGGAGATGGGAGAGGGTGCAGGCCCACGCATTGTGGTCCAGCACAAACAGGAACTCAACAACACAAGGGAGGGGTGGCTCGGATCCCATCTGAGTGGGAATGCCATAAAGGCCACTTTAAGAAGGAGCCATCGCAGCCTTACTCTCAGTCCTCCAGTCATCCATGGCGCACAAACACACGCACTAGTCTGACCACACGTGGTTCCAGTTATCCCGTCAGTTAGCAACCTTTTAAGCCACGGTGTCACAAACATGTTACACTTTGATCCTCCTCCTCTGTTTTTTTTCCTGATGCCAGCTGCGAATCACAACTTCAACAGTATAGGCAAAACACTGCTAGCCACAAAGGAGAATGGAATGGTCGTTTCTGGCTTGATAGCCATCATCATCATCATCATCATCATCATCATCATCATCATCATCATCATCATCATCATCATCATCATCATCATCATCATCATCATCATCATCATCATCATCATCATCATCATCATCATCATCATCCTCCTCATCATCATCATCATCATCATCATCATCATCATCACCACCACCACCAATTGTCTATCAAATAATAAAGGTTATCTTTCAGTTTCAAAAAAACTTTCAATACAGAGTAATTTTCAGTCCAACATGTGGTTTTTTACAGGAAAAGGAAAATCATGCAGTTCTCTATACTATTTAATGGCTTTATATAAGTCTGAAAACCCGAAGCCATCCTTCCTTCAAGTTTTAAATGTAAAGATGACGCATTCTACTACCAAACGAACACGAGAAAGAATATATGTACTCATGTTTCCTATAAGATATAATTGAATTTATAGAGGCATCAAAAAAATGTAAGTTGAATCATGCTAATTAAGTAATTATTTTTCACCCGATATACTTTTGAAAAGAGATGGAAGAGAGCTCATTCAAAAGCCACCATGTTGGCGTGGTTGAAATATCTGGGGATTAGGCAGCACGATAATCGGCAGTAAATATCCACTTATGCCATGCTTTCTATTTGAAAACACATTTCAGAGTTTCGGGTAACCTTCTATGAGGCATGCCAACTACGCTATGTGGGTGATATGACAGCAACCTCGCTCTCCATCTGTATACTTTTTCGGTGTTTAAGAAGTCTGATTCTCGTAAGTACCCCTTGCATTTCTTTTGCAGAACATCTTGCAACAAGACGTAACCGAACTCTCGGAACGCTTGACTGGAAACTTTTGTATTCCATCGTTTCAATTTGTGTTAATTTTTATCTCTCTCTCTCTCTCTCTTTGCCTTTCACTCACTCAATCCTTCAATAAATTTATTTGCCACTCCGGCTTTGTCTTCTACTCATGCTGCTGTCTGCTGTGCTTGTATGTTTTTTTGCTGCTGTGACATGCCTGCAGTGCGCTGGACCTGCTAGTATAACGAAGCATCTTTTCATTTAGGCCTCCAATGGGCCGTACGTCGTGCGACCCGACCTTAGCATGGACCTTTCAAAGTCAAACAAGTTTGAACCCACGCTCCAATTATGTCTGCTCAGCACAGCACCCCCCAATGCAGCATGGTTTCTACGTCCACACTCAGACCACCTCCTTGGTTGGTTCTGACTCGGAAGAGGAGGAAGAAGTGAGTAGCAGCTCGTCTTCCACGGCTTCCTCCTTCTCCTCCTCCTACTCATCGTCTTCTGCCGCCTCGCGGACGTGTAGTTGTTCCTCGGAGGAAGTTACCCATGTCAATGGCAATGAGAGTACCTGGCACCCGGTCGTTGACACTGGATTCCATAACCTTCCAGTAAAATCCATCCGAATAAGTGGACGGTCGCGCAGCACTTCCGCATCTGATCGCACTGATTCCCGCTCCACGACATGTTCAGAGCATTCAGGAGAGGTCGCTGCATCTCCCGACATACAGCAACGGGGTTTACACGCGCCACGGACATACTCCTATCCTCCAGCGACACAGGTCTGTAGACTCTACCCTCATCCACATCCCGACAGCAATCAAGCCGATTTAGGGCTCAGCGCATGTCCAACTCTCTCCGTTCTACCTATGCGTTGTTCTAGCAACAGCAACTCAGGTAGGCAGACACCCATCAAGAACACGGGAGCGGAGAAGAGTGAAGCTAGCGAGGAACGAGCCCTGTCTCCTCAAGGTGGCAGCCCCCGCAGTCCCTCCCCCGCATCCTCCTCCGACCTGCAGGCCACGGTGGTTCTCCGACAGACATCTGTTCGCCGAAGACCTGCTTCTTCCACCTATACGGCGGGTCAACGCCGGCGACTGGATGTTGAATGGGAGCGAGTGGATACCGAGGGAGCGCCTGGTGTGATTGCAACTTCCAGCACCACAGAGGACAGGGGAGTTTGCCTCTATGAACGTCTCTGTCTCCACCAGGCGTACCGTATCGCCCACCGTCTACATGAATGCCACCTCCAGGTCGCCAGAAGCGTCAGACGCCGTGGCTGCTGCTGCTGCTGCTGTAACGGCGCCCGAAGGCCCTGCCAGCAGCGGTCTAACCACGCGTTTTTACAGCGGCACCGAACGCACTCTCTCTCCGACCGGCTTTTGCAGCCCTCAGTCGGAGACAGCTGCCATGGTGGACGAGGTGGAGGAGAGAACCATCATCATTCAAGCACCGGTTGATTCCCCACCACCCAGTAGCACGGCCGCTGACACACCGACACCGCATGCTGGCAAACAGATTAATGTAGTGACTGATGCGAATGCCACCGACAAGGAGATTGTGCACAGCGCCTTAGTGGACATTGGCAATAAGAAGGTACGCATTCTGTCGCAGGAACCTCTGGATGGGTTGACTAAAATTACGGGCTTCACTGCGACCAATGAAATTGACGTTGACACGGTGCCTCTGCGTTTGCCCGATTGGCCTACCTCGTTGGCCAACTGTGAAACTAAGAGTGCCTCCATTGGATTTAGGGAACGATTGGCCGACGTTAAGAGCACGACAGAGATCCTGGCTTGTGACCCACGCTCACCGACACCACAGCCCACTTTGACGAGCAATCTCATCGCGGGGGCTGGGAAAGCCGACTGGGACAGGGGCGGAGCCGGATCAGAGAAGGATGCAGTCGTCAGGAGTCCCGAAGTGGCAGCAGTAGCCGTGCAAAAAGAGGCCGGTGGGCTTGAGGATCAGAATGTTGTAGTTACTCAGTCTGTGACCGTAAATGGGGTTGATGCCAGCAAAGACCCACCGGGAGCCAATGTCATGCTGGTGCGCAAGAATGAAGGCTTCAATCTTCGCATTGCCGTGGCTGTCAATATTGAAAGTGAGGAGGCCGATGAGAATGAGGAGACACCCAAACCCAATGATGCTGCAAAGATGCCCGCACTGTCTGATCTCGAGAGGAGAGCCGATGCCTACGTGAAGGAGGACCAGGCAGAAGCAAATCGTGCGGAAAAGCCCGCAACGCTACAACTGGTTCCAGAGCAATCACACAAGGAGGAAGTCCTGGGAGAGATGGAGAGACCAGAGAGCTCCGCTGTGGTAGCTGACTCGTACATTAGAGAGCCGACAACGAAGGGGCCTCCGGCTGGAAAAGAACCCGGTGGAGTTTTGGCTTCCGAGACGAAAGCCAGGGTCACTGACAGGGCGGAGTCTTTTGATGCGACCACAGAGTCGGAGTCGGAGGCGGACAAGCAAAAGGTTCCACCACGCCCACTGGCTCTCGCACACAGTCAGCCTCAAGAGGAGAGTCATCTGGGTGCGATCAAACTGACAGATCGTTTGGAACAGCCGGCTCAACCCACATCTTCTCCGCCTCCGTCAGAGAGATTGAACGAGGACGTGATGGCAGAACATGAGGTTGCAGGTGTGGGCAAACGGGATACACCGGAAATTCCACAACAACAGCTTTCCGAATTGGCCGAATCTTCTCAACCCATACCGCAGAACGATTTGGCCCAGCCCGCCACTGCGTCTTCAGCTAACCAACCAAATGCGGCTGATAAGACGGTCCTGGTGGGTGCCACACCCCTAGTGTCTGCGGGTTCAGAGGTGCAACACAGTG
The DNA here is from genome assembly GCA_017591395.1 of Schistocephalus solidus. Taxonomy (NCBI): domain Eukaryota; kingdom Metazoa; phylum Platyhelminthes; class Cestoda; order Diphyllobothriidea; family Diphyllobothriidae; genus Schistocephalus; species Schistocephalus solidus. The sequence goes on from WEDG01011574.1 coordinate 48,568, forward strand.
GGCTCATGGCGGAGGAATCGAAGAATTCGTCACCAGGTCCAGATGAAGAACGGCTGAAACTCATCGACATCACAGCCCTTCCACCCAATACAGTGACAGCCTCTCATGAGGCCTCGCTTGTACCGACCGAGGAGTTGGGTCCTACTGAGCCACAACAGGTGAAAATTTCTATACAAATCGAGTTTACCACCCTCTCTCCGAGCATCGAAGATGTCTCCGAGTCATCCATGCAGCAGGCTATCAAAGGTGAAACACCAAATTCCATAGAACCTGTCAGAACGGAGCAAACTGCACCCCTAGATGACACTATGCTCATGAGTCCCCAAAAGACCGTCAGCGCCATTTCGGAACAAGCTGTGGAAGAGGTGATATTTGAGGAACCTCAACAAGCTGCTGAAAATCTGAGCGCCGAGGAGACCCATGCGGACTTTCGAGACAGACTTGCAGACGGAGAAGGGTAAGGAGGAAGTTCTAACTGTCCCAAGTGAGGATTTGATGACAGAAGAGGATCAAAAAACCGCGGCTCCAGTTCTAGACATAACGAAAGCCGATGAGGTAGAGAATGAGTTTGTGGATAATGAGGATGGAATCATTGTAACCACGGACCCATTAACGGGAGAAGTCGACATAAGTATGCGCAGGGGCACCTTGATGAATCCGGATGAGGATCTTGACATCGCCATCAGAAGTGATGCAGAAACTGGTCAGGTGGGCGTACGTATTCGGGAAGGTTCCCGAACGGGTTCACCGGGCACTGAGTTTGATATTGTTGTAAATACAGAGTCGGGGGATACTGAACAAGTGGAAGTGGACATCCAGGAGAGCGTCTTCATGATACCAGAGGGAGAAGTAGCTGGAGAGGGTGGAATGGAGATTGCAATCTCGTCCAATGATTTGACTGGCGATGTAGAACTTCAAATTAGAACCTTGGTCTATTCGGCTCCGGCCAGGGAGAGTGAAGTTGAGGAGGCAGCCCTCGTTATGTCGACGCCTGTTGAAAACGAACAGGTGGCGTCGCAGAGTAAGGAGAGTGAGCAGGTCATGTCGGAGAGCGAGGCAGAGATCAAAGTTATGAGTTCTACCACCGAAGAAGTAGAGCCTGCGGATGTTGAGCTCCTGCGTCAACCCACGCCACACGGTGCCCTGAGCGAAGTTGACATTCAAATTAATGAGACCCAAGAAATATTGCAGGTACGGGTTTCCGAGATGCAGGTTTCCGAGGTGGAGGACGTTAATAAGGATGTGACTGTTGACTTACTGTTGGTTGAGTCGCAAACCGACTCGGTCAACGTTAGACAGGCGGCCAAGTCAGTCACTCGAATTACCGCAGGTAGCGAGAACAGTAGCCTCGTGGATATATTAGAGGACGTTGAAGTGGTGGAGGGGGCTGTACATATTTCCAACACGGTAAGCCTATCCTCCGAGCCCGGACTTGAAGCTCGCGTGGAGCACATGACTCGGGTGGAGACAGCAGAAATGGACTTGGAAATTTTTGAGGAAATCATTGAAACTGGCGAAGAAGTTGTCTATGAGAGGGTGTCTAACATCACCACACCTGATGGTGGTTCCTCCAAGACAAAGGAAATTGTCCGCATTCAATCGCATGTAGATGATGAAGTGATCCTCTCTGTCTGCACCGTTGCGGAGTCGGGTGCGGATGAGGCCATAGAAGTTGGGCCTACCGACACGACCGTTATCAACATTGGAGTTGATCCGGGTCAGACAGTAAGTCCAGATCAGCTGACCGGCGGACCATTCACTCTGGACCTGCAAATAATTGGACCCAACATGGGAACTGAGAGTGAGCTAGAAATTGTCATTGAGGGCACTGAGGTGATATCGCCACGCTCAGCGGTGCCAACGATAGCGGCAGTTGGTGGGGCAGAAACCGCTGTTGCGAGCACTATCGTCTCCGAGGCCATCACACTGCCCCAGACTAGCGGCACGTTGGAAGCCTACACTGGACCTCAGATCGTCTCTCCTACACCCGATGCAACTCTTGCTAGTGGTCACACCTCTCCGCTTATCTTCCGAGGCCAGATTTCCATCAGCTATATGCCCCAGTCGGTCGAGGATGTTTCTAGCGCAGGCGCGGCCATCACCGCAACCCCACTGCCTACGGATGGCTCTTTCACCGTGCAGACGCGAGCCCAGGTGGCAACCGAGATAGCCACCTACACGGACAAGGAGACGGGCCAGATTGTTATTGACAGTGTCAAACCCATTGTCGCTGTGAGTAGCAATGCACCCAAGACACTACCGGTTACCAATGCTGGTATAATACCCATCACGGCCCAGATCAGCATGGATGCCATCATCAGAACGGGCATTGACACGGCAGCATGGCAGGCGGCCAGCCCTGGGGAGGTAATGACGAGGGAAAGTGCTACAGCCACCACAGACCTTCAGGACAGCGGTCCCGTCAAGGCCGTCCGTCCGAAAGCCGGTCGCGGTGGTTACCCTTCTCTCCGGGCCCCACCGACTCATCGGTGCTCGTCCCTGCACTCGGAAACCACCTGCTTCTGGAAAGGCCTAAGTTCGCGCACCTGCAGCATGCGTCAGCAACAGACCAAAGCGACCAATCACATTCTGGATAGTCTCATCCTGGACACATTGAAGACACTGAAGCAAAGACAACGACCAGCACCTGAACTTGTGACTGTTTCGCCACAGAGTCAAAACCGGCAATGACCTCCAGACATGTTTTAATCGATTTATGGGCAAACTAAAGGGGGGGAGGGCGAGAGAGAGAGAGTTGAACGCTTCCGAACTTGAAATCGGATTGAAAGGAGAAATGACTGGTCACATGGCTATGGCATGTAATTACTTTATTTTGTGTTTGTTGGTCTGTGCCTGTACATGCATCAGCCTGATTGGAAGATAACCAAGTTGGCTTTCCCTGCTGCAGTCCCGCTCAAAACCACAACAGTCCAGTCAAACAAGCAGCTGTACTTTGTTGTCTCCTCCATGATTGATGCGCACACGCACGCATTTCAAGTGCTGAAGTAGACGTACACGAAGCCCACAGCACTTAACATTGTTTCAGCTCCCGGTTCAGCAAAACCGCCTTCGCAAACTCATCGAGTTTAGATTCATGCAATTGGATCATCTCCATCCAGACCTCGTCCGTACAGCCTCCCTGTTCACCTTTATCAATAAACTGAGGCGCCAATTATGTCATCTTCACCAGGAAATTTTTGGTCAAAGATAAATAGACGATAATTCCCTTTTCAAGGGACAGAGGTTCTACAAATCTCGTAAAGTTTGTCTGTGGATGTGTGTTGTACGCATAGACGGGTTGGTTAATTTTATCAGCCAGTGCAGCTGCTTCTGCCTCCGGGCTCAGGAGTGTGAGAGTGTAAAGAGAGAGAGAGAGAGAGAGAGAGAAGAGAGAGAGTATGTAGCTGGCAGTGATGACAGAGCTGGAATCCGAAACGTCAGGCGAATATAGCCTTTGTCCCAAACGATCGCGTTTACTTCTTCTCAGACCCAAAACTGCATATCTGGACAAACAAGTGACCGTATATTACAGCTCTCACGGTGCTGCTGTGTGTGACCTGGAGTTCGCATTACATGAGGTATTTTGAAGGGACGTATAAAATACCCCAAACGCAATGGTTGTGGTCGGTTGCGTGCCTTAGGACACAAAATGCCGAAGGGGGGAGGGTGGGGTGAGCAGACGCGAAAAGTGACTTAAAGTTGAAGTCCTTTTGGTACCTGGCATTGCTGTTCACACACACGCACACACACACGCATTAATCTGTCCATGAAAAGACCATCTTCGCATCTAATTTAAATGGAAGGGAAGAGTACCGCAGCGTCGGTCTCCCACCTCCACGCTCTCTTACGTCCAATCGCGTTGCGTTTCCAAGACTGAGTTAAGTGGGGGCGACTGTCAGTGAGCCTGTTTGCGGTGGCCGTACGGATGGAGGACACGATCTGCATGTTCATTCGCCGGAGCTTGTGTGCACCTGGTCGTCGATTGTAAACAAAAGGCGCAGCCCTCGTGTCGTTTGTCCCACAATTTGCGAGCAAGTCCGCTGAGATTGTGGCACGCAGAGGGGAGAGGGAGGGGGCTTTTGAGCGTTAGTTGGCGCCTTCGGAGGATGCCTTATCCCACCATCAGAGGATAAACAGCTGTGTTGTGCCGCCGCCTCCCCAGCACTCAAGCCCTTGAACTGTTTTTTTTTGAATTCCGCATAAACGCCCTCCAGATAGAGAGAGAGTTTGTTGTTTTTGTTCTTTGTTCTTCCTCAAAGCCCTCTTTCCATGGCGAGTAAACTCTTAGGAAAGCGCCACAATCAAGCTATCTCGTGAGTTTTTCCAGCCGTAATGGTTCTGGATTTACGCGGAGAAAGTAAAGACAGTTTGGCATGTCAGACCACTTCAATGTATACATTTTACTTCATTGCTTACTCCCCTGGAGCAGGTGATATTGGTCGCACGAGTCGACACCTAACGAAAGATTACGGGAAAACCCACAGAATGGCTGGAAAGAACCAACATCGCCATTATCGAACATGTTGTTGATTCCATCAAAGTTTTTCATGCGATTTATGACATTCCCCCAAATTGCCTTAAATATCCCTACTCACTAAGAAACTACCCCAAAATCCTTGGCTAAAACTCCCAATGAATATTGAACAAACCTTTAGTTAAAGAACAAAATAAATATTGGAAGTGATTTTTGTGTTGGGTACGAATAAAATGTTTTAGTAAAACCCAATGCCAAAAGCACGACTATGCGTGCCAAATGCGCAAACTTCGCCATATCGACCAACGATTTCGACCATGTTCCCCGCGTTTCTCACGGCAGGCCGGAAGCACGTGCGGTGACATGCGCGTGGATTATATTCTAGTGATAGTAGACTTGCTGCGCATCTACCACACTCACTCCTGCCCTTCCACCTGAGCCCGGTGTCCGGACAGAGTCAAAAAGACCGGAGGTGGGAGAAGACGCAGATGGCTGGCGCGACCAGAGCCGCCCCTGGTAGTGCCACGAAACTTCTGATACACAACAAACAATTGAGGAAAAAAGATGATAGGGCGCAGACGCAAGGATCCCACCCCTCACGGCGTGGGCCTGCGTGCCATCATGTAGAAGCATACACAACCTGTCCGTGCAAACAGCTAAGCAAAACAACACCGAAAAAACTTTGGATAATTTTCGGGGTAATTATCCTCAGGAACTAGTGCAATATGCAGTATCACAATTAGTCAACTGCTTCATTAATGACGAGCTTGATTTTACGGATAGGAATTTTCTCGAAATAAAAGTTTGCTTGAGGTCACATTTCGAGCGGGAGACTGGTTAGTGAGTCCACAATTGGGAACATAATTATCAAATGGAATAACAAGCCTGTCTCACAGTAGCCAGTAGTAGAAGAGACAGATTAACAGTGCCGACGAAGACTAGGGAGACTGGCATTGTTAATCTGCCTATACTACTCCTAATACCACTGCTACTATTAATACTAATTATACTGCTACTAATACTACTACTACTACTACCACTACTACAACTACTACTACTAACACTACTACTTCTACTAATACTTTTACTACTAATACTACTACTACTTCTTCGACTACTACGATCACTAATTATACTACGAAGATGAAAACTAATATTACTAATACTGATACTACTACTACTACTACTACTACTACTACTACTACTAAAACCAGTAATACTACTATGACTACTACTATCACCACTTCTACTATTACTTCTATTAGGACTACTACTACTACCACTACTAATACCACTACTACTACTACTACTACTACTACTAATACTACTACTACTATGACTACTAATACTACTACTATCACTACTACTGCTACTACGACTACTTATGCTACTACTAATACTACTACTACCGATACTACTAATATTACTAAAACTACTACCACTACAACAACAAAAAAACATTTACTACTACTACTACTACTAATACTACCACTACTACTACGACTGCTGCTGCTACTACTACTACTGCTGCAACAATAACAACTACTACTACTATGACCACTACTACTACTATTGCAACTACCACCACCACTACTACTACTACTACTACTGCTACTACTACTATTGCCACTGCACTCGTCAGGGTCTGCATGCTCCGGTTATTAAGAAAATGACCGTCACTTCTGTTGTCGATGCGTATTACGATGAGCTCATCATGGTAGGCAAAGAACATGGGACAGACGAGGCTGGAAGCCAGTTCACAGCCCTGGTTCACTCCGGTGGTCACTGTGAATGCTTTGGAGACGGTCCCGTTGTCAATGCCTCGCACCGTTATGCCGTCGTGGAGTTGATGCGTTATGTGCATGAACCGCTCAAGACAGCCTAATTTTTGCCTGATTTTCCACAGTTCGTTGCGATTCACATTGTCAAAGGCCGACATCAGCTCCACAAAGTTTGTGTAGAGATGGGTTCGCAGCTCCTGTCATTTCTCTTGTAACTGGTGAGCAGCGAAAATAATGTCGGTTGTTCCACGGTATCGTCGATAGCTCCATTAAGGTTCCGGGAGCATTCCCCGCTCTAGTTGGCCGTTCAGATGATTGCGAAGAATGCAAGAGAAGATCTTCCCGACAATATTTCGCAGCGAGATGCCTCGGTGGTTATCACAGACTTGCCGATTCCCTTTATATAGGTGGTCGAGGGTCGCGTCCATCAAATGCGGAGGAATTTATCCTTGGCATATCCTCTCCTGGAATAGCGTTGTGAGTTACGTCAGCAGCTTCGGCCCGCCGTGCGTATAGCCGGAATAGCATTGGGCCTCTGTGCTTTAACGCTGGAGCATTGTTGCACGGCCCCGATGATTTCTGCTGGGGAAGGCGGGAAATTCAGGTCGTCTGGGGAGGACACTTCTGAAGTGCTCGGCCCAGTGCTTCAGAAGTTGTGATTTCTCCATCAGAAGTGCCGTGCCATCGGAGCTGAACAGCGGTGGGTTCCCCTTGGTGCAAGGGCTGTATATGTCCTTGATGGCCTTGAATAAGTTGTGCATTTCGTTGCGGTCCGGATTTTCTCAGACTTTCGGAACATCCACCGGGTGAGCGGACTCACCCGGATGGCAAAGGAAACACCAGCGTCGCATCGCTCTGCCCTTAACCGGCCGCTTCAGAAGAACGTGTAGCCAGCACCCACCTCCAGCTGTCTCTGCTCAGAGAATCGGGTCTCGCTGACAGCAGCAATGTCCACCTTGAAGCGCGCCAGTTCCCGAGTGACTAGCGTCGTCCTCCGTTCCGGCCGGTTGCTCCTAGGATTGTCTAAAAGGGAACGAACATTCCAGGCTGCTACTGTGAGTGGACTCACCCGAACAGCCTGGAGGGAATGGCGAGGGGGATCGGGACGGGGGTATTGCGGTTTGTTTGAGTTTTACGACCGCGTATTTTGCGATCTGCGAGCCGTGGCGGACTGCAGAAGACGTCAGACCCAGCATTTGTTTAGGGCACCTTTTCTAGCCCCTTCATCCGCGAGGAGGCAAGCAGTGCTGTTCCTAAATAGGGCTGCTCGGACATCCCAGACGGCTGCCGAACTCCACTATGGGTCACGGATTTGTTTTAGTTGGAGAACGACCCGAGTTAGTCTGAGCCGCCTACGGGGTTACTGTCGCCCCCACCGTAGGACTTTTTGAGAGGGGGGAGGTGGGAAGTTCGGGAGTCGGACATACCGGGTGTGGAGGCACACACATAACGCCGGAGACCCTCACCTTGTTTAGCCCGCCGGTCGTGACGGTTGCGCGGGGTGTGGCCACTGGGAAGAACCCAACTTCGAGGAGCCACAGGTGAGAGTTGGGTACCAGTTAAAGGTGGCCACAGGAGCATTCACCACCTGTACGAGACAAATGAAGCGACCAAATGTTATTTTTGTGGTACTACCCCTAACTAGTACACCTAAACCCCAAAAAACCCACACATACACACACGACGATGACATACGACAGTTCGAACGTTGATTACGACGACGTCCACGGAAGGCTGATGCAGGGACGGTGACTTGCGCGTGAATTAGTTTGAAGTGATAGCAGCCTTGCGCTGCAGCTAACGCACTCTCTCCTCCTCCCCCACCAGAACCCGGTGTCATGACAGAGTCAAGAAGACTGGAGGCGAGAGATGACGCAGATGGCTGGCGCGGGCGGAGCCGCCCCTGGGCGAACCACCACACCTAGCTCGGATCACACGGAGTCGGAGTGCCATGAAGGCCACATTAAGAAGGGGCCATTGCAGCCTGACTCTCAATCCGCCAGTCAGCCACTCCACACAAAACAAACATTGGGCTGACCACGCGGTCCGAGTTATCCCGTCAGTTGACAATCATCCAAGCCACGGCTTGTAGCCCACCGTGATAGTTTCACGCGCGTCAGATTGTTTATAGTGAGGAAAATGTGCTGACCTGTTGACCTCACTTTC
>WEDG01011581.1:0-32715 GCA_017591395.1 Schistocephalus solidus
TCATTTGTACTTCGTTCCGGGTTACGTATTGCTGTAAAGCACCCGTTGTGCCACCCGGCGTATTGAACCCTGTGCAGCAGGGCAGAAACGCATTGCAGCGAGTCGGACGACAAAAGGGCAGAACTCAGCTACCTCCAGCGCCTTTTCATGGCCAACGGATACCCTCGTAACTTCATCGAGCGAAGCAGGCTGGCCAAACCAAGACAAAATCTGGTAACAGAAAAGCCAAAAGTTTGGCGTGCACTGCCATGCATTGACGGCGTCTCTGAGGCAGTTTCCCACCTCCTCAGACCGCTGGGGATCGGAATCGCCCATCGACCGGATTCAACCATTCGTAATCTAGTTATGAGACCGAAAGCCCCCCTTGCCCAAGGGGAGACGTCAAACATCATCTACCGGATCTAATACGAATCCTGTGAAGTTAACTACGTCAGAGAGACAGGGAAGCGGTTGCAGATCCGTGTTACCGAACTCGTGCGGGCAGTGGGGAGAATGGACCCATTGTCCCTGGTGGCGGAACACTGTGCAAACTCTGGGCACGCGTTCGCCTCCAAAACGTCGAAATCCTGGGTCGAGGAAATGACCGCGTAACCAGGGAAACAATCGAAGCCTGGCACACAGAGCTTACGTCGATCAATCGTTGTGTCTCCCTTCCGGCAGCCTACCAGGCCCTCCGGGCGCAGCTCATCGAACGTAAGAGCAAACACGGAATAAGGCCAAGCGTGAATTCCACCGCGGGAGATCCTAGGACGGGTAGGCACCTAACCACGCCACAATTCGGGGCCGACGAAGGCGCAGTCATGATTAAACTACACACACTATCATCATATTCCCGAGCACAACCGACAAATCAACGAGCCCGTGTCTCAATGGTAGAGCGTTTGACTCAAATACCAAAGGTCGCGTGTTCGAATCCCAGTTGTGCCACACTTGGGATTGGGTATGATTGGCTGATGACGGCTAATAAGCCAGAAATGGCCATTCCGGTCTACCTTGTCTTCGTGGTTTCCATTTCATCATATGCTACAAGTCGCTAAGAGACCGCCTGCGAGGGCTCAAGTCTGAGCTCCAGGGCACAACGGAACTTACATGTTCCTTAAGCAGATCGGTGAGCCCCACACTATCATCATATTCCCGAACACAACAGACAAAACAACGAGCCCGTGGCTCAATGGTAGAGCATTCGACTCAAATACCAAAGGTCGCGTGTTCGAATCCCAGTTGTGCCACACTTGGGATTGGGGATGATTGGCTGATGACGGCTAATAAGCCAGAAATGGCCATTCCTGTCTCCCTTGTCTTTGTTGGTTCCATTTTATCATATGCTACACGTCGCTAACTAACCGCCGGCGAGGGCTCGAGTCTGAGCTCCAGGGCTCAACGGAACATGCATGTTCCTTAAGCAGATCGGTGAGCCCCACACTATCATCATATTCCCGATCACAACCGACAAAACAACGAGCCCGTGTCTCAATGGTAGAGCGTTTGACTCAAACACCAAAGGTCGCGTGTTCGAATCCCAGTTTTGCTACACTTGGGATTGGGTATGACTGGCTGATGACGGCTTATAAGCCAGAAATTTCCATTCCGGTCTCCCTTGTCTTTGTAGGTTCCATTTCATCACATGCTACACGTCACTATGCGACCGCCTGCGAGGGCTCAAGTCTGAGCTCCAGGGCACAACGGAACGTACATGTTCCTTAAGCAGATCGGTGAGCCACACACTATCATCATATTCCCGATCAAAACCGACAAATCAACGAGCTCGTGTCTCAATGGTAGAGCGTTTGCTCAAATACAAATGGTCGCGTGTTCGAATCCCAGTTGTGCTACACTTGGGATTGGGTATGACTGGCTGATGACGGCTTATAAGCCAGAAATGGCCATTCCGGTCTACCTTGTTATTGTGGTTTCCATTTCATCATATGCTACAAGTCGCTAAGAGACCGCCTGCGAGGGCTCAAGTCTGAGCTCCAGGGCACAACGGAACGTACATGTTCCTTAAGCAGATCGGTGAGCCCCACACTATCATCATAATTCCCTGATCACAACAGACAAAACAACGAGCCCGTGGCTCAATGGTAGAGCGTTCGACTCAAATACCAAAGGTCGCGTGTTCGAATCCCAGTTTTGCTACACTTGGGATTGGGTATGACTGGCTGATGACGGCTTATAAGCCAAAAATGGCCATTCCAGTCTCCCTTGTCTTTGTCATTTCCATTTCCTTATATGCTACACGTCGCTATGCGACCGCCTGCGAGGGCTCAAGTCTGAGCTCCAGCGCACAACGGAACGTACAGGTTCCTTAAGCAGATCGGTGAGCCACACACTATCATCATATTCCCGATCACAACCGACAAAACAACGAGCCCGTGTCTCAATGGTAGAGCGTTTGACTCAAATACCAAAGGTCGCGTGTTCGAATCCCAGTTGTGCCACATTGGGATTGGGTATGATTGGCTGATGACGGCTAATAAGCCAGAAATGGCCATTCCGGTCTCCCTTGTCTTTGTGGTTTTCATTTTATCATATGCCTCACGTCACTATGCGACCGCCTGCGAGGGCTCAAGTCTGAGCTCCAGGGCACAACGGAAACTTACATGTTCCTTAAGCAGATCGGAGAGCCACACACTATCATCATATTCCCGATCACAACCGACAAAACAACGAGCCCGTGGCTCAATGGTAGAGCATTCGACTCAAATACCAAAGGTCGCGTGTTCGAATCCCAGTTGTGCCACACTTTGTATTGGGTATGACTGGCTGATGACGGCTTATAAGCCAGAAATGGCCATTCCGGTCTCCCTTGTCTTTGTCGTTTCCATTTCCTCATATGCTACACGTCGCTATGCGACCGCCTGCGAGGGCTCAAGTCTGAGCTCCAGGGCACAACGGAACATACATGTTCCTTAAGCAGATCGGTGAGCCCCACACTATCATCATATTCCCGATCACAACCGACAAATCAACGAGCCCTTGTCTCAATGGTAGAGCGTTTGACAAAAATACCAAAGGTCGCGGGTTCGAATCCCAGTTGTGCCACACTTGGGATTGGGTATGACTGGCTGATGACGACTAATAAAGCCAGAAATGGCCATTCCGGTCTCCCTTGTCTTTGTCGGTTCCATTTTATCATATGCTACACGTCACTATGCGACCGCCTGTTAGGGCTCAAGTCTGAGCTCCAGGGCACAACGGAACATTCATGTTCCTTAAGCAGATCGGTGAGCCCCACACTATCATCATATTCCCGATCACTACCAACAAAACAACGAGCCTGTGATTCAATGGTAGAGCGTTCGACTCAAATACCAAAGGTCACTGGTTCGAATCCCAGTTGTGCCACACTTGGGATTGGGTATGACTGGCTGATGTCGGCTAATAAGCAAGAAATGGCCATTCCGGTCTCCCTTGTCTTTGTCGGTTCCATTTCATCATATGCTACACGTCGCTATGCGACCGCCTGCGAGGGCTCAAGTCTGAGCTCCAGGGCACAACGGAACGTACATGTTCCTTAAGCAGATCGGTGAGCCCCACACTATCATCATATTCCCGATCACAACCGACAAAACAACGAGCCCGTGTCTCAATGGTAGTGCGTTTACTCAAATACCAAAGGTCGCGTGTTCGAATCCCAGTTGTGCTACACTTGGGATTGGGTATGACTGGCTGATGACGGCTTATAAGCCAGAAATGGCCATTCAGGTCTCCCTTGTCTTTGTAGGTTCCATTTCATCATACGGTACACGTCATAATGCGACTGCCTGCAGATCGTTGAGCTTCACACTATCTTATATATATATATATATATGAAAATGAACGGCTCCACCGGTTATCCTTCTTGAGATAAATGATTGATAGATTATATTCTGGTCCTTAGTCATCTCAATCGCATTACAGCTGTTGACTTGATAATTCCTCGACTATTTGTTTCACTTACACGTGCACTGGAAACAGTGTTCGGATGCGTGCTCCGTGCATGGCTAATTGAATTATCCAAGCTTAGTCTCAAACTAAAATTTTGAAAATGGAGGTCACTTGAACTTTGAGCATACCGGCCCCCTACAGCCCAAGCAGATCGTGGCTGATGCGGTTGTCCTTTCTCGCAAAATATTCGACATCTTTGAACTTGAATGTATAGCCAGGCCTCGTCAAGTGGAGCGTAACTTGGGAGCTGGCAGCATTTTTCTTCATCGTTGCTGCCTGTTCGTCCATTCACACCTGGAGCCATCTTCCAGTTTCTCTGATGTTGTTGCTTCGCCCTCCACTTCAATCGATTCGACAAACTGCTCCAGACGTCCCCTGCCGTTGCACAGGATCATTTGCCCTTATTACCTGGTACCTGATGGATGCTTTCGGTCCGTGTACTATGTCAACTCCAAGTGGGGCAAGAAAGTTACTGACGGCCTCCGAGGAGCTTTCGGTGTATGCAAGCACTCGCGAACAAGGACGCAATGTTAGCGCGTTGAGACATACCGCACTGCATTGAAGGACAAGCTTTCCTTATTAAATACCTTCGATAGGTACACAGAAGAAATGAATACCTGCGTTTTTCGTTAATTTGTGAGAACGCACCCAATAAGAGGGGCCCAATCCAACCGACTTCATATGTTAGTCAGTACCTTCATACGCCAACAACATCTTGGAGGCCATTAGCAACTTTCTTGCACCACTTGGCATTGAACTTGCACGCAAACCAAAAGCAACCATCAGGTTCTAGGTAATGAGGCCAAACGCACCTGTGTAACGGCGAGGATGTCTGAAGTAGTTTAGCGGATCTGATGCATTTGCGGGTGAAGCAACTACATCAGAGAAACCGGAAGATGGTTCCGGGTTTGAACAGACGAACACGCGTTGCAGAATCTTACTCATCTGTGTTTGCAAGAAGTTAATTCTGTCCTAAAAATATTCGTATTAACTTCTCCGAGTGTTTCAGCCGGCCCATTTTATTACTTTTGAAATAATCACGGTAATTTACTTCTCATATTTTGCTGATGATGGGTGATGTATCCTTATACTATTTTTTCATTGAACGGCCTGCTTCGTTTAATGACAGCATATTTGGAGGGGCTCTGTTTATTTTAAGATTTTATGGGGCATTACGGCATAAGATATACCAATTTTGTTGCATGTGAGGCATCAGGTTCTACACATACTTGCGTTTTAAGAGTAATGTAGGTAGATTTCCCTAAATGTTTTCCACAACTGGGTTCATTCATGACTAGATTTTCATGTATGGAGTGACATGGTGAAGCATATAAAACTGTTGGACGTAGCTGAAAGCACATGTATTGGTTTTACATTCAGGAATGTAGGAAATATTTCACTGCACTTATTTTCAAGGAGTCACTAAAAAATTAAATCCTGTTGAAAAAACACTTTTCTAGTATTTCTAAACATCTGCACTACGGAAGTAGAAACTCTCGTAACTTTAATTCAATAAATATTTTTTTCACAAATTCTTGTTACGTGATAAAGCTAGGAGATCGCATTGTGCTTCCATGGTGCTTTGGAGTTGCGTAAGGGAATGGAATATTACTCGTAATTAAGCTGTTATTAATCGAAGCCTCCGGTCAATGCTTATGGTTAACGCGGCTGAGTGCAAAACATGCCTTCTTTTTGCATTTTAAACTCATATGTTCACACTGGTCAAATAAATAGAGCAGTCTTTGCACATGCTATAAACGCTGCAACCCCGAAAGGAAATTTTTGGCACTAATCTACTCATATATACTTTCTTGTTTGGTCACGTCAGACTACTTGGGCGGTGAAGGAGAGCTCTTTTTGAGTCAAATAATTAAGCTTTACACCTACATATTAGACGTTCTTTGGCGCCAAGCTAAGCAAGTAAGAGGAAGATAACGTGAGGGCAAAGAGACGTTCTGCGCAGCAAAACACACGGGCAGAAACGGAATCACACTAACAAAAACAACCTTGGCGCCGTCGCAATCCGATGGTCAAAGACGGGCCCACAATTATTCGAAAGACTGAACGTACATTGAGAGAAAAAGGACGAACATTTATTTCAAGGTAACACTTTGCACATATAGCCCTTTGCCGACTTCGATTCAAATCAAAATTAGCAAAGTTTACAACGCAGGAAAGATGTTTAGAATAACGTGAAAAGTTGTTGACATCCAAGGGCGATTTGTAGCATCTGGATTTTGGAGGATCGATGCAATAGACTAAATGCTCAAGCAAGATTAGCGCACGAAATGTAAACTTGTCCGCATTAACTATGTTTAACCATTCACTTTGCAATCCTAGTCAAAACTCCTTATTCACCACCGACCTCACCGACACGACATGCGAAAATCTAAAAGTTACGTGGGGATTACCCCTATAATGTTATGGAAAATGGCTACTAATTTTTCTATCATGTTATAGCATTATGGCAAAATTCACCATAAAGAAGACGGTTAGTTGCTTGGTTTGCACAACTATGTAATGTTGAGACTGTTAAAAGATTTCGTTTAACATTGCGTTTAATTTGAATTCCGCAGCCATCCAAAACCTGGCCTAGATGACAGTTTATTCATTTTCGATATAGTTCAATAGTTTATAAGAGTCTGTGTCCGTTAAAACACAATGGGACCCATTGTTGGCCTTTTATCAGGATTTTTCGATGAGTGTCATTCAAAGGCCGTAGAGTAATTTCTACAGCATCAGATAAACTGAGGACGCGTAGAGTAATGGCATAACGAAGAATGTATTTTTTAACATTTTGCAGTTTTAAACTTGGTCATTTAAAAGCAATGAACTTCGTAAGGAGAAGAAGAATAAAAATGATATCACTGGGACATTAAGTTTATCGATCCGATGTTTCAGATTCTCACTCAAGCTCCTCATCAGTGACAGTCTCAAATACGACTGAGGAAGGCGCAACGAGTCCAGTATTTGGTGGATAGACGCTCACCGATCGGGTACGGGACTCAGTCATCTCGCTCTTCCTTGGGGTTCCCTCTGAGCACTGCCAGCATCCGCACAGTGGCTAGTAGTAAAGTTAATAGAACTTTACCACTCAATGGTTAGGGTGTTGGTCTTCGAATTCACAGTTCACAGGTTCAAGTCTCGGGAAGCGCAACACCTGCGATTAGGTATGTCTGGCTGATGACGGCTCATATGACAGAATCGGTCATTCCAGTCTCCCTGGATTTGTCCGTAATGTTCTATGCAATATTTAGAGGATTCAATTCCTCTGCCACCACGTACTTAATTCAGTTCATCGCTGGTGTTCGCACAGGATGCGATAATTGCCCGTTACTCCGCATCGGAATTCATAACTGTCGATTCGTGGAGTGCATATAACTAGGCAAATTGGCTCGCTGCCACTGACACACCAATGCGTTCATCCATCTCGGATCTCATAGCTGAGGCCGTCCTACAATGGTCGGAATTGCTGATCATCCGGCACCGCAGATCGAAATGCTGAGCCCGCTATGGGGATGCTACCTTTGCCGTCGTCGAACGGGATCAGATGCTGCGTTCAAATAACCTTGTGACGGCGTCTTCGCGGGCATCCAATTTACGATGGAGGAGGAAAAAGGCAAACTCGTAGTCTTAACTGATGCCATATTCCGTTGCAAAGATCGTTGTGGCGCATTAACTAACGCATTAATGAAAGCGACAATTATGACGCAAGTATTGAGCTTCAACAGCAAACACCTTATCATTCACAAGTGCAGAGATGGATGAATAAAATAAGCTACAGAAAATGTGGACCACTCCGGACGCGGATAGCCGAAGATGGGGCAGCAGTGACTGGAAAGAGTGCTAACTCTTAGGCCACCGCTCATGTGACAGGATCCGGCCGCAACTTTCAGTTTGATTAGGTAGAAATTCCTGCAAGGGCTGACAACCCCGTGATCCGTGAATTGTTTGAGTCTTGGTTCTGCGGCTCGTGGCCAATTAATAAGCGCAATGACTTCCTGGCCTCATATCCTATGCTGGTGTTTTCTCTATGACAGGTACTTAGCCATGCGGGGAGGACGTGAGCAAACTACCGCTCGAGTAACAGGGCACCATAGTGTCAAGCAACCATCAATCGAAGGATCGACAATGGTCGTGAAATTTCAACAATTAACTACCCTGAAACAGAGAAAATAGTTATCATCGCATTATGTACGGCTCCATCGATTAATGCGACGTCTGCTAATTTGATTAGACATGTAGTGGTGTGCCAATTGTTTCCTATGAATATCCACTCCTTGCAGTTTCATCAGCGTTCTCCACTACTGCTATTGAGGATAAATTTTAGCGAGTATCCGAAATTTCAGGTCAAAAAGTTCATTATTAAGCGATCGTATTTTCTTTTTCTGAACAGCTTCCTGGGATCACTTGTTCAGGTTCATCGGAAATATCAATTTCCAGAATTTTTAGTTAAAAGTCTGAATGTCCACATCGTCCATCAGTTAGGTAGCTAGCTAAGTATCTCTTAGATATTTTAGTATCTCTGAAACGATCGCTTATTTATTCATGTCAATTTAAAACTTTTGAGGTCCGCTTTACAAGGAGAGATTCAATTTCAAGACAGACGAGGTGGAATACTGATTAATTTGGACATAAAATAGGCCAGTTTTTGTGGTGCATTGAAAAGGTCTGAAAAGGCTGCTTATTCCTGCCTTTTTGGACGAAGAAACGGAATAATTAAGAAAATAAATCTCATTCTGACCGCTGGTAGCGTGCACGCAATAGGAGAGTTCAGATGGCGTTCCGAAATTTTACTAATCGGGTCGCCTCGAAACGGCAAAATAAAAACACGCATTTGCTTCTCTTTGTTCGTCAGCGTATCCGTTTCCTGGACACCTTCTTTCAACGTATCTTATGAATAACTTCCCGGAAAGGCATTCCTTAGTGTGTTTCTTACGCAAGCGGAGCCATTCACCAAAGCATCTCCAGGCCGTATGCTCATGTTTTGACTTGTAAACCAGCGGACCTGGTGGAAGAAACTGTACAAAATTATCTATTTACCCGCACACGGTTCCTTGCAGAATGCGCGTTTATGAAGTATTTCAAAAGGAGGTAGGCTTCGTAGGATAACCATAAAGGGAGGGCATTACCATCGGTTTGTCGAAATGACTTTTAGTGCTGTGTGAACATGGTCTCTTTTTTTCAGCCACTATCACAAAATGTGTGACTTGTCGCAATAAAAAAGAAAATGTGGCCGATGATTGACAATCTGAGGGATGTCTTAGAAGCTAAACTTAAATAAAAGGGGTCATTAATTTTTTAAATTCTTATTAGAGTGTTCAATATGCACACACCAAAGGAATTGCACTTATTATCACAACGAAATCTGCTTTCTTCTGGTTAAGGTGCGCAGGAGTGAACGAAGCTGCGTAAGGTTTCTTCAAATAATTACTTGCGTTGAATAATTGTGGAAAGTTGGCTAGGCGATTTGACAAAAGCAATAAATATTCTAATTTTCAAAGGAGAACTCCTCACCCTATTTTCTTTAATGCACTGTATAATTGGTTTGAATTCCTCTCACTGATAGCTGAGGATGATAGATGGCTTACCAAAACTTTCTTTTTGATAAATAAATCTTAAAAGAAAATGTTTTCTTGAAGAAGATCAGTTTCTGCGTGTTCTGTAAAAATTTTTTTTAAAATTCGTTGCCAAATCAATGCGCAGGAAGCAAGTGTTCTTATATACATGCAACTCGCTGCACACACTGCATCTCATTGGGAACTAGAGGGGAAGGTACTCATCTTAATCTGTAGAACTTTGCTGAATTTAATTACACAGAGTGGTAGAATGCGAAAACTAATCAGTTAGTAGTTTTTTACGTGTGGTTGACTGGCCAAGTGCTGTAATTCTACAGTTCTTTTGCAAAACCAAAACCGAGAAGGAATCGTGTTTATCGTAACCCATCATGCAAATTTTCTTTGGCTTGTTTTGTGTGTGCGAAAGAAGAGTCGATCTCCATACCACTTTGCTTTCTCTTGCTGAACAACGCTAAAAAGAGCAAAACAGTTTTGTAAAAAAACGGAATCTAGGAGGCAACTTTATGCAAATAACCACTACCTTTTAGGAAATAAATGCGTACAGAAATGCATAATGAGCCGAAACAATTCCGTGTACGCTGCATTGGCCACATTGTCCCCTAAAAGGGTGACAATCAAGGACGTCTTCGCGAGCTTTCGCAGAGGAACTGAAACAATGATTTTGAGATCACAAATTTGAGTGATTCGGGGGTTTCCCATATTTTTGAGGCAGTACATCGGTACCGAGCGCAATCCATGCACACGAGGACTAGTTACATTTCGTGCCCTATCTCATGAAATCTCATGAATTTCCGTTCTCTGAAAGGATATATTGACCAATTTTCTAGCTTATTTAATATTCATTTATAGTAAACTTCACACAAAAAGAAGGTTTGGTTTAAACGGTGCAGTAACATAAGAAAACACCTGGAAATCAAGAAATTTCGGAGTTGGCTACATTTTGCCCAGTTTTGCCATTAATGAACAGATCTGAAATAAACTCTTCCTTCGAAAACAGCATTTTGCGCCTCAAATCAATACAAAAAAAACAATTAAAAACTTCAAAATGTGTCATACTACCATCTAAAATTTCGAGGATGAAATTTCGTAGGTAGGGAAATCGACTGTTACATTCAGAAAATATCGTTTTACCTATCATTGTTAACTCAGCTTAGCGAGCACAATTCCTATGAGAACCAAATGTCACAAGAGAACAAATTTTATTGAGTAAAACTGCTGGTTTTCAGTGGCCAGCGCTTTAAATTGAAGATAAAATATCAGATAGACTGCACAGGGTGCTCAACAATGATTTCTACCTTTTAGCTGAAGTCGTTTCAAACGCAAAACAGAAGTCTTTTTTGCAGTATAAGCAGCGCTGAGCGGCTGTTGGAGGGGCTCGGGTGAAGCCCAAAGGAACAACGAAACGAATGAGTTCCGTAACTGATCGGTGAGTGCCCATCCGACGATGTTTATACTCCCGATTGAAACCGACAGGAAGACTAGCCGGTGGCGTTGGTTCTCTCATACCCAGGTCACGGCTTTGAACCGCAGAGATTGAGACACATGGCGTTGAGTATGGCTGACAGCTGACAGCTAACAAACCTGAAATTGACCTTCCTCTCTCCCTTGTCTTCATCGGCAATGTTAGTTTGTCTATATCATTAGTCTCTTTGCGGCTGCTAGTGAGCTTAAAGATTGAGCTCCATGGCACAACGGAAGTAATGAGTCTCACCAACTAATATTGTCAATATTTCGATCGAAACCGGCATAACAAGGAGCATTGGACTTCTAACCAACAGTTTACGGGTTCTATCCTCCGAAGTTGCTCAAGCTGGTGTAATTTGTGGCTGGTTAATAACGGGTACAAGGCCAGAAACAGCCATTAGATTCTCCTTGTCTTTGCAATATTGAGTCTTCGTAATGTGTCCAGAAACCCCAGAGCGTTGTTGATTGAAAATCACTTCAGCGTCTTACAGGAATGAAGCAAATATCAGAGATATTGCCGAATCCTTAAGATAAACCTAATCGACTATATATAAGACCTATGGACTACCCAAGGTTCATAAACCAGAAGTGCCACTAAAACCGATAGTATCATTAGTCGGTGCACCGAATTATAAATTTTCTTAGTGGCTTTTCCGCAAATAACACCCACTGGCGAAGAATTGGGAAACATCCATTGACACCTCTCTATGGTTTCTGGACACATTACGAAGACTCAGCATTGCGGTTGATGAAATAATGGTGTCTTTTGAGGTTGCTTCTCTCTTCAAATCCATACCATTAGATTTGGCAAGACACAGAAGAATTGCTCCACGCTTATGAAAAGGATGCTCCTTCGTCTGCCTTGCTTGCACTCTTGGACTTATGCATAGAAACGAATTTTTCATTCTCGCAAGCGTTCAATCAACAGCGGAGGGGGAGCCCCTATGGGGTCACAAAGCTCTGGCTTCCTAACGGAAGTAACGATGCAAAAATAAGAAGCTACTGACATACCACTGGTTAATCCCAAGTTATGGGTACGCTACGCTGATGCCACGTTTGTCATCGTTAAAAGGGACAGACTAGAAACACTGCACAGTATTATTAACTCGACGATACCTGCAATCCTCTTTACGCTTAAAAAATACATTTAAAACTGACTGCCTTTTCTTGACGTCCTCGTACAGCGAAAGACTAAGACGACCTATTATACGTCAGTTTACCCCCAAAGGAGCTCATGCTGATGTTATCCTACATTATGAGAGCAAACACCCTGTCCGTCACAAACGATGAACTGTGAACACCCTCATCAATTAAGCAAAAACCTACTGTTCTACCAGCGAACTTTACCCTATTTAACTTACTTATCTATTTAAACTGTTTTCCAGCAACGCTTACCCTAGAGCTTTGTAAATAGATGCATGAGACATCAGGAATTAAAATTAAAGGATAAGGAACTAGATTGTTCCGATCAAACTGCCAAATCAAAAAACTGGTGAACATTTCCATACATTAAGAACGTGTCTGAACTCTTTGAAAGACACCTGCGGAAGCACCAAATTTACGTTGCGCACAAATCAACAACTACTCTTTGAAACCAGCTTCTACACCGTAAGGATAGGATTGGCTATTCAGATAAAAAATAAGTCGTTTACAGGAACCCATTGTGACAGTCACAATGTGATGTATTGCGGCCAAACAGGAAAATCGGTCTCTACACGCCTAAATGAACATCGATTGGCTGTCAAGAGACGAGATCCTCTGTCCCAAGTTGCCATGCATACACTAGAAACTGGGCACAAATGTGCATGGCACTAAACTCGCATTGTTGAATTCTGTCTATCGAAGCGAGACCGGGAATTCTTAGAGGCCATTCACTCTCATAACTCGTGCATTAATCGACACATCGAATTGGATGTCATGTACAACAATCTCAAGGAAAAGTGGAAAAGACAATAGCCAATTCGGATGAGATGTCCAACCACAATGACAGCTTTTGGCAGGACTGATTCAACAATATCCATTTTTCCGGCACGTTTTAAAGTTGAACTGTTTTTTTGCACACTTACCACAAGTCTGATGACGACCTAGGGAACCACCGTCGAAAAGTTTCCTGATAATTTTTTTATCACTTCCCAAAGAACTGATTTACTTCGAATTATACTTCTTGGGATGCCTGTCTTCCAATTATTTTGTATATAATTATATACATATGGATGGACACTCACCTATCGATTATTGAACTCACTAATGCCGTTCTGCTTTGGGCTCACTCTCGAGCTCCACTAACACAACTGCTATTATTGTGTTCGGAAGAAGATAACCGAGAAAGACAAGGGAGAATTGAATGGCTGTTTCTAGTCTTGCACCTGTTATCAGCTGTCGTGAATGTTGGCAAGTCAGCATTCTTAGTGGCCTACCCCTCGTCATTCAACGGACTGATCAGTTTTTGTTGGTGCCCGTGTGCGTTGATGTCAGTATCCTGGCCGTGGGTTTGATTTTGTGTTCCACTCTGGTCACGTGGCCTCCGGTCAACTCCTCTTCTCTTTTCCTCTGGCCTCTGTTTTCTGCCACACGTGCTTTTTCTCGACTATCTTATTTGCCTTGTCAGGACTCATTTGAGCCTTGGACATAACACCCGGTAGACGGGATGCGAGTCAAAGGCTCTGTTAAGTCTGCCAGTCTAGGACCCACTTTAGAGCAATAGTTTAGCCAGGTCATCGTTGGCTCAGCCGATTAGTCTCGCTTTCTCAAAGGCAAAGCTGTGATTCTTCTGCTGTACGTGACCGTAGACCATAGACAGCTTATCCTTGCGGTTGATTGCGAGCGTGTATTCATGTAATCTTGTGCAAAGGCATTTGCCCGGTTCACCAACATCCTCGCATCACAGTTTTGGCATGGTAAACTGTAGACCACTGCCGATTGCTCCGTCACTGGTAGCGTGTCTTTGGACTCATGATATGCTGTCTGATTGTCGACTCCATCCTATGAGCCACACCGAGCCCAAATCGTTTCGGGATTCTAGCCATTGCCTCTAATACGCTCTTCACATAAGGGATTGTGAGCCAGAACTATGCGTCTTTCCCGTTCGTTTGTTCCTAAGAAATTTGCATACGGAGGACTTCAGATACCCGTAGTCTCTCGTCGTTCCAGTGTGTTTGAAAGGGCTGGAAGAGATTTCTGACATAACTGCACTTGTGACCAACGGATTGGTTGCTTCTGAAGTCGCGGATGCGCATGGTGTAAGTTGCCTGTCTTATCTTCCCGTTTGCAGGCTTTGTCATTTGTACGTCAAGGAAGGGCAATTAATTGTTGACCGACCCGTTGGCTTCACAAAGCAGAAGAGCTCCGCCTGGGTTACAAAGTTCACGAACAGGCAACCAATTACCAGGCCGAATTCGATGAAAATGTAATTGCAGAGAGGGGTGATGACAGAAAATATGGGTAGATTGATACAGTGTGTTGCGGGATTATTCTTCCTTCATTTAGCCAATGATACCCGTGACTACCAGTTGGGACTGGAAACACAAACATGCGCTCGAGTACGGCGCAGACCGTCCACACACTGGTTCTAGCAGATGGTTCATAAGCACTTCATCGAACCAAAGTTCATCAATACCTCACCACATGGTATTCTCTGTCGCTGCAGATCGGGTATTTATTCAAACACGAATAGGCGCAAACCGATCTTCTGGCTTCCTGAAGCAGAAGAGCTCCGTCTAGGTTGCAAAGTGCACGAACAAGCAACCAATTATAAGACGGAAGTCGATCTAGTTATAATTGCAGAGGGGTAAAATGAGAGAATATATGGGTCATTCAGCCAATCATAACCCTGACTGCCAACTGGGACCGGAAACACAAAAATGTGCTCGAGTACGGCGCAGACAGTCCACACTGGTCCTAGCAGACAGGTCATAAGCATTGAATGTAATCTTTCGACGCTGTTTTTCCAGGTCATCTTCAGACTTGATGAAATGTGCAATAAAAATGCACAGGCTTAAAAATCGTTTATCATTTGTTGATTTGGCCAATAAACGGCTCCGGTGTATCTGTTTGCATTGGGTCGTTTTCGTCTCTTCCACTGTTACACCGTCAGGCTGATGCACACAGCAGCCGCTTATTGGCGCAATTACCAAACACGTATCGATTTTAGACATGTTCGATAGGAAGCCTGGACTTGCACATTTGCTCAAGTTTGCCGCTGCCCCGTGGAACCAGCGTCGAAATTTTTCTAATAAGTTTACTATTTTCCCAAAGAACCTATTTACCTTCTAACTATACTTCTTGGGATGCCTGCCTTCCAATCTATACGTAGGAATTATGATAGCATAATTTTTGGAAGCTAGACGAAAGGAAAAAAATATGCGATACGCAAATGCTTAACGCGAGATCAGTTATCATTTCTACACGTGTTGAAACAAGATTTAACCAAAGTCTGTACGCATGAAACCTGAGGTAAGATCTAACCTAGGGTATCGAATTGCATGTCGTTACAGACTAAGCGGGCTTAGAGCGTTCATAACGAGTCTGCTTTACCAAACTCAAAAAATTCCAATTTGCTATGCCGTAATAATCTTGCCCTCCACCTAATTGAAACTAAATAAAACGACCCTCCATTTAGTGGAACTCGAACGATAACAGAAGTGGAGACTTTAAGACAAAAAATGGACGACTATTTCTCAGTCAGCTTAAACAAACATAAAATCTTAAGCAAAGGTCGTAAATCTGTCTTCCACAGTTCTTAGAGCAACGGAAGAGACTTTGCTTTCCAAAGGGAAGAAATGCAATCATTTTGATTAAAATTATTTGGACTTCCTTGCAAGCCTAAAGTCCATCATTTCAACAGAAAACCTAAACGACGATGAAGGTTTACAATCCGTGACAGTATTGTCCAAACCTTAAAAGTTTGGAATCATTTTTTTCTCACTATCACCTGAAGATAAGGAAAACCTTGAGGGATCTAAAAACTGGCAAAAACATTGTCCTTCGCTTGGTTGACAGAGGAGACTGTACTGCCATTTTGGACAAATCAGACTACAATGAGAAGATTTGTCAGTATTAGAAGATAGCTCTATGTATAGGCCTCTTTCCACGGACCCTACTAAGGGACAGATTTCATCTATTGACAAAGTGCTGAAATGTCTTACAGGGACGAAACAACTGCCAGGAAATATTCCAAGATCCCTGAGACGATTCAAACCCAGCATCACAGAGACTTATTGATTGCCTAAAGTTCATAGACCCGAAGTCTCACTGCGACAGATAGATTCAAGTGGCTATTCCGTCACGTTTAACCACTTACGAGGGATTGTGGAACTCCCATTCAGAACTCTATTAAATTTATCGAAAAATTAAGAGGAATCACAATGTTTGCTGATGAGATAATGGTTTCCTTTGATGTCCTTTCTTTGTTCTCATCCATATTACTCGATTTAGCAAGGCAGTGCACGGACAGAGTCCTTAAGTCCTGTGACACGAATTTCCCGCAGCTGCTTTGCTTGAGCTCGTGAACCTTTGTTTAAAAACCAATTTTTCGTTCGACCACCAATACTTTCAACAAAGTACAAGGATCTCCAATGGGATCACCTATACCTGACTTCCTTGCCAAAGCGACAATGCAGAAAATTTAATCTACTGCTCTTCTATTAGTTAACCCGAAATTTTGGGTACGATAAGTAGACGATACGTTCGTTGTCGTTAAAAAGGACCAACTAGAAACGCCCCACAAAACCATCAACTGAAGCATTCGGGGAATCAAATTCACACATGAGAAAGCAGTTGACAATAAACTTTCATTTCCTGATGTTCTAAAACATTAAAAACTGACGGAACATAATACACATCTGCTTACCACAAAGAACCGTACGCGAAAACAATTCTTAACTATAAGAGCAACAGCCATACCATCAAGAGTCTGCTATATCGAGAAAAAACGCATTGCCCGGACGAAGAAAGCTATCGAGTCGGGCTTATTTACCTGTTTCGATTTTTCTCCTAAAATTGCCACCACATGTATATATGAAACATGAAAACAAATAGAGTAGGAATGTATCTGAACTAGATGAAAGACATTTGCGGGAATAGCAAATAAAAGTGGCGCACAACCTGACGAATACTTTTCACACAGCTTGTAAAACCTAAGGATAGATTGGTTATTTGGATAAAAAATACTTCGTCTACAAGATCCCATGTGATGCCTGTGATGCCTCATATGGTGGGCAAACGGGAAAATCTGCCAACACACGCATCCACGCACATAAACTATTTGTTAAGATGCGTGACCATCTGTACCAAGTGGCTATGCACAGCCTTGATACAGGGCACAGATTCGCCTGCGTTGTGCCACAAACGCAGTTGTGTGTGAACTCTCTAGAGAAGGGCCGAAACACTTGAGGGATTTGGACGACAATTGTGCAGAATGTCACTACCTTCAGTCCTTCTTCCTGGCCAACGGATACCCTTGTAACTTCGTCAAGCGCAGCAGACAGGCCAAACCAAAAAAAACAATCTCGAGACAAGACAACCAAAATTCTGGCGTGCGCTGCCTTACATTGATGGCGTCTCTGAGGAAGTTCCCCGCCCCCTAAGACCCCTGGGGGGACCGGACTTAAATATTCGAAATCTTGTCATGAGACCGAAAGCCACCCTTCCACGAGTTGACAAGATAAGCGTCATCTATCGGATTCAATGTTACTCCTGTAAAGTTAGCTACGTCGGAGAGACCAAGAAGCGATAGCAGACCCGTGTTACTGTACACAGGCGGATAGTGAGAAGAACGCACCCATTGGCGGAACACTGTGCAGACGCTGGGCACACGTTCACCTTCCAGAACGCCGAAATACTGGGTGGAGAAAGTTACAACGTAGCCAGGGAAAAAGTCGAGGTCTGGCATATGGAGACTACCTCAATCAAATGAATACTGTCGGCAAAGATAAGGGAGACTGGAATGACCATTTCTGGCTTATTAGCCGTTGTCAGCTAGTCAAACCCAACCCCAGGTGGTGCACCACCCGAGGATCGAACCCACGACCCGTTGATCAGAAGTCCAACACTCTAACCATTGAGCCATGGGTTCATTGTCAACCGTTTTCGTCCTTCCAACAGTCTACCAAGCCCTCCGTGCGCCCGTGGCTCGAATGGTTGGGTTTTACACTCCAAAGCTTTCAGTGAGGAGAATGTACCCCTTGTCCCTGGTGGCGGAATACTGTGCAAACTCTGAACACACGTTCGCCTTCCAGAACGCCAAAATCCTGGGTTGAGGAAATGACCGCTTAACCAGGGAAACAATCGAAGTTTGGCACACGGACTTTACGCCGATTAACTGTTTTGTCGCCCTTTCGGCAGCCTAGCAAGCCCTCCGGGCGCAGCTCATCAAATATAAGAACAAGAGCAAAATTAGACCAAACGTGAATTTAAACACGGGAGAACCTAGGATGGGCATGCACGTAGTGATGTCACTATCCGGGTCCGACAAAGGTGCAGTTATCAATACTGCCGTATAAACCACTTCTGTGACACGTGCAGAAATGCAGTCAGAAGGACACAAACAAGACTAGCAACCCAGGGCGGCAATTAAGGTCAATTTGGACGCCGGCGACGGCCGCCAACTGTCAAACGCCACGCCTCGACGACAGACATGTCAGTTGACAGCAGCTACCCTCCTCCCCCTTCCACCCGGAAACTTCATATATGCTCCCTGTGTGAAGGAGGGTTATGAGTGCCAAAGCCAACGGAGACTCTCCAACGTCTTCCCCCCCTACAGTGTGCACTGTTAAGGTAAACCCTATAATCAACCCTGTGCTAAAATGAATGTCATCCCCAATAAATACTGGGAGATACTATACGATACTATAAATACGATACTTAACTTCGACGATGGAAGATTTTATGATTTTAAACGTAAGGACAATAGACATGGCCCCTGAGAATTCTTGGCGGTAGCCACACAACGGTCATGGTGAGAGGTAACATAGCATTTCCGACAAAAGAAGCTGCGATCACTGGAAAAAAGACGTGTATTGACCTGAAGATTCGAATTCTCATTCGAACTCATAATCTGTCTGACAAACTTCAACAGGCCCATAATTTTGGCGAGCACTCCCGTGCGTGAAGGTCCCAGAAGTCGTTAGCAGTCTTCTCACAACACTTGGAGTTGGAGTTGCACACCGTTCGGAAGGTCATGAGGCCGAACGCCCGAAAATCAAATCAGGAAACATCTGGAGTCACTTGTCGGATCTGGTGCGGTTAAAGACAAAGAGAATATGTCTGACATACTGGGAGATAACTCCGAACGCGAATGACAGTCTTAAGAAATAGTAAGTGGAAGAAACGCTAGCTCCCAGATCGCGGTCACTCAAAGTGACCCGGCCACAGCTTCAAGTTTGATAAGGCCGAAATTCTCGCAAGAAGTGACAGCCACGTGAGCCGCCAACTGCTTGAATCATTGTTCTCCCATCCTCAGTTAATTAACAAGCGCAATGACCTCCGCCTCCATATCATTTGCTGCGTTTTGACTTGGTCAAATTATTAGCCACATGGTGAGAGTGCGGGTGAGCAGTAGTCATAATGAGGGAGACAAATTGCCGAATAAGCGTCCAACAAAAATCGAAAACAGAAATGAGATCGCAGCCATTAACCGTTTGGATATGGACCAACGAGCACGCATCAGATCAAATACACATGTGGTTTCTTGACAACTGTGTCCTATAAATATTGCCCTCTAAGTGCCTCTATTGATTTTTTAGCAACTTTCTCTGATTTGGGATCCGAAAATCTGAAGCATAAAACAAAAGAACGTAGTTCCAGCGATTGCATCTTCTTCTTAACTACTTCTTCAAACTTTCCTATTCTCTTTGATCCTCAATTGTATCCAAAGACAAGGGAGGACGGAATGGCTATTTCTGCCTTTTTAACCGTTATTAGCCGACCATGTAGGTTGAAAGGCGTTCACCGATCAGGTTACGAAACATGCTCATCCTGTCGTGACGTTGGGCCCTATCTAAAACCCTTGCATAAAGTCACGTGGCGACCAGTAATATATGCAGAATGACTTCCAAAAGAGACCATTGAGGGACACTTCTGTCTTAATACCCGTCGTAAGTCAGCCATACCCGAGTGGTAAACACCCGCCGTCAGTAGCTAATAGTATCGCAACCGAAAGAAGGCGCCTGTGGCTCGAACTGTAGGGTTTTAAACTGTAAAGCGTTGAGGGTTACTGATCATCCAGTTCTGAGTTTGGGTACTGCTGGTTTATGACGGCTACCTATCCAAAAATTAACATCTCAGTCACTACTGTGGACAGGCACTCCCTATATCTATATATGCTGTGAGGATGCCATCTAATGTTCCTAAAAGTTTGAGGTCGGTATATATCACTTCATATACTCCAAAAGCAGTAGCCGAAAAGGTACAGATAAAGTGTCAGTTGGCAGACACTTCACGGTCTCCCAATTCTTCCTAGTTTTTAGCCGACACGACACACGACAGTTCAACCATCGTTGTCTGGCGATGTCCACCGTATGTTCCAAAGAAGCGAGGTGCGCGTGGATTAGAGTTAAGTGATAGTAGATTTGCGCTGCAGCTACCGCACTCTCCTCCTCCCCCACCTCAGCCCAGTGTCATGACAGAGTCAAGAAAGCCGGAGGCAGGAGAAGACGCAGGTGGCTGGCGAGGCGGGAGTTTGCACCTGGGTGTGCCACCAGACCTAGCTCGGATCCCATGGAGTGCGAGGGCCATAAAGGCCATACTAAGGAGCCATTGCAGCCTGACTCTCAGTCTACCAATCAGCCACTCCAAGCGGCCAAGAGTTATCCCGTCAGTTGAAAGCCTTCCAAGCCACGGTTTTTAGCACACCCTGATAGTTTCTAGCGCGTCAGATTGTTTATAGTGAGGAAAATGCGCTGGGCTGTCAACCTTACATTCTTCCCAACCCCACAATCAGACCATCTTCCTAGCAAGTCAGTTGTCTGCTGCGGAAGTGGGCACAGCTGCTGATAACCTCGTCTACGTGTACCACGTACATGACCTGCCCCCCCCCCAAACACAAGTACCAGGATTTCACACAACAGGGGGTTGAAAGGGTCACATCTCACATGTGTGAGATAGCCAGAGGTCATGTTAAAAAGGAGCCATCGCAGCCTGACTCTCAGACCACCAGTCAACCCCTCCACACAACGCGCATTGGACTGACTGCGAGGTCAGAGTGTAATTGTCAGTTGGCAACATTCCAACGCATGAAACTGATCGCCCCATGATATTCTCAAGCTCAAATCACACATGCAACAAGGGGCCACATGGAGAAGGAACCAAGGATCATACTTGCCTCTCAGTCAGCTACGCAGACTGACAGCATGTTTTTTGTGGTGATTCGTGTGATCGTGTGAGGTGCAGTGGCTGATGAGGAGAGATGTAGTGTTGTGGTATAGCCGGCGTTGTTCTAACGCAAGTTTTCACGGAGACGCATGTGACTTCATAGGCCTATGCGTTGTGTGAATGTGCGTGGGCAGTGCGGACAGTTGAGTCGAGTGCAGCGGGTGCATGTTGGTGCTCCTGGCACTGGTTCGCCGGCCTCTGTGTGACGGATTCGCAAAAGACCGATCAGGCCGATGCGTGATCTGCACGTGCGGTGACAATGAGGACAAGATAGGTCAGCAGGTGCTGAGTCTGCGTGGGCTCTGCTGCTGATACTAGTAGTCGAGCTCATGGGAGGACAATGGGAAGTGTTGATGGGTGCGCAAGATGTGTTGGCATCGCGATCGTGGATGAGCATGTGACCGAGCAAGCCCATGCGATTAGGCAATGCGCGTGGGTAGTGAGGGCATTGGAGGTGGCGATCTCTGCTGTGCGTTGGTGCTCCAGATACTAAATCGCCGTCTTTGTGCGATGGATTCGCAAGTGACCGATCAGGTCAATGTGTGAGATGAATGCGCGATCGCAATGAGTACAGATTAGTAGAGAGTCCCCATTGCTGGTACTGGGGCGGTGTTGGAGGTAGCAGGTGGCAGGTAGTCGGAGGTGGCTACTGAGGTAGTGTGAGTGGGGCAGGTGGTGTTCGTCGCCGTGATCGGCGCAGGGAGTGGAGGAGGGAGGATGGTGTCGGTGATCGTGGGCGGCGGGGCATCACTGAAGTTGGAATCAGTGGTGTGCGTGTTCGTCGTCATGGGGTCTGGAGCAGGTTTTACAGAAGTTAACGTTGTGCATTTGTTGTTGCATTGCGTTCGAAGATGTCCACCCAGGCCAATTCACGCGCGGAATGTGCATTAACAGCGTGGGCACGTTGGCAGGACTTGGGCCTTGGCAGTGTTGATCTGCGGTGCTTGTGAGCCGCCCTTTTAGCCTTATTAGCGGCGATCTCGTTGGCCTACTAGATTGCTGTACCAGCCTTCACGGATTTTCTCCATGCCGGTCTGTCCTGGGCGAGGTCCTTCCAGGTCACCTGGTTGATTTGCAGTTGCTTCAGATATTTCTACAGTGTCCTTGTAGCGTCCTTTTTGATCTCCCTGTCAGCAAGCACCCGGTGGCGAAATTTCCGTAGAAAAGTTGTTTTGGCAATTGCTCGTCGTCCATTTTTACCAGGTGGCCGCTCCATCGCAGTTGCACTTCCCTTAGCATGGCTCGGACGCTATGGATTCCGGACCGCTCCAGGACTTCCGTGTCAGGGATCCTGTTTTGCCACCTCAGCTTCAGTATTCTGCGGAGGCAGCTGAGATGGAAGTGATTCAGCTTCCTGGTTTGGTTCGAGTAGACGGTCCAGGTCTCTGCTCCGTAAAGGAGTGTCGTCAAGACGTTGGCCTTGTACATCTTCAGTTTTGTGTCTAGGTGAATACCACGGCGATTTCACACGGAGGCCTGCAGTCGGCCGAAGGCCTGACTGGCTTTGGAGATCCGTTGAGCAGCATTGTCGGCAATTCTCGTGTTGCCTCACAACGTGCTTCTCGGGTAAGCATAGGTTTCCACATTTTGAGTTGAGCGACGTTGAAATTGATTCGGGGAGTATTGTATTCCGCGCTGGCCGGCGGTTGGTGCAGGACCACCGTTTTGGCTGTATTGGTTATTAATTCAAAATTGGCGCAGCCTGCGGAAAAGAGGTACATGCTCCTTTACATGTCCTCCGCCGTAATGGTGATAAGTGCGCAGCCGCCCGTGAAGAGCAAGTCATGAACTATAGTCGTAGATACACGCATTGGGGTCTGCATACGCCGACTGTTGAGAAGGTGCTCGTCAGTTCTGTGGGTGGTGTTGATTCCAGAATGCTCATTACGGTAGGTGTCAATCAGCATAACAGAGAAAAATGAGACTTAAGAGGTTGGGGGCCAGTATGCAACCCTGCTTCACTCCGTTGGTCACTATGAATGCTTCGGATACCATCACGTTGTCAGTGGCGCGCACCGTCATCCCATCATGAAGCTGACCTACCTTGTGCGTGAACCGCTCAGGGCAGCTGAATTTCTGCATGATTTTCTACATTCCGTCGCGAGTCACCGTGTCAAAGGCTTTCGTCAGATCCACAAAGGTAATTTAGAGGCGGGTTCGCATCTCCCGGCACTTCTCGTGTAGCTGGCGGGCGGCGAAGATCATGTCGGTTGTTCCACGGTGTCATCGGAAGCCACATTAGCATTGCGGGATCAGTCCCTGCTCTAGGTGACCATTCAGACGATTGACAAGAATACGGGTGAAGAACTTCCCGGCGATGTTGAGCAACGAGATGCCTCTGTGGTTATCACAGAGTTGCCTGTTCCATTCCGCTTGTAGAGATGGACGATAGTCAAGTCTTTGATATCCTAAAAAACTTGTCCTCGGCCCCACATCTCCTGGAAGATTGTTGTGATTTCTGCCATCAGCCGGGGCCCACCGTGCTTGTAGACTTGGATTGTGTCGAATCCCGGTGCTTTCCAACTGGAATTCTGTTGCACCACCCGGAGGGTGCATCCACGTGGTCTTCTCCCGCGTCGGAAGGCGGAAGAAATTGTTGGTCAGCAGGAGACGGTGTTCCGCACAGGTACGCAGAAGAAGGAGGCCCATATCGTTACAGCTACCGAGACCGTGGGACCCATCAATCCCTGCCGAGCAGCATGGTCTGTTCCGACGCAGGCATTGAAGTCACCAAGGAAAATTAACTTATCCAGCTTCGGCAAAGTCATGAGGAGGGCGTACAGGTCCTCGTAGAGCTTGTCCTTCGTCGCATCAGAACTCGTTATTGGGGAAGCGTAAGTGCTGATGATGGTGGCGAACTTGTCTCTCCGAAGATGCAGGCGTAGGCTCATTAGGCGATCATTGATACCCTGCGGCAGAGGGCAGACGTCCCACGATGTCGTTCCAGATGGCAAAGGTGACAACAGCATCGCGTCACTTTGCATTTGGCCAGCCGCTCCAGGTGTAGCCGGCATTCACCTCATCCAGCTGACCCTGCTCAGATAATCGGGTCTCGCTGAGAGCAGCAATGTCCACCTTCTAGCGCGCCAGTTCCCGAGCGGCTGGCGCCGTCCTCTGTTCCGGCCGGTCGCTCCTAAGATTGCCTAAAAGGGAAAGAACTTTCCAGGCTGCTGGTGTGAGCGAACTCACCCGAGCAACCCGGAGGGTATGGCGCGGGGGATGGAGACGGGGGTTTTGTTGTTTGTTTGCGTTTTACGACCACGTATTTAGCAATCTGCGAGCCGCAACCGGTTGCAGAAGACGTGAGACCCAGCATTTGATAAGGGCACCTTTTCTAGCCCCTTCCTCCGCGAGGAGACAAGCAGTGCTGTCCCTAAATAGGGCTGCTCTGACATCCCAGACGGCTGCCGAACTCCACTATGGGTCACGGTTTTGTTTTAGTGGGAGAGCGACCCAAGTTACCCTGGGTCGCCTACGGGGTAGCTGTCGCCCCCCACCGTAGGGCTTTTTGAGAGGGCTGGAGATGGGAACTTTGGGAGTCAGACATACTGGGTGTGGAGGTATACACATCACTGGAGACTCTCACCTGGTTTAGCCCGCCCGTCGTGACGGTTGCCCGGGGTGTGACCACTAGGAAGAACCCAGCTTCGAGGAGCCACAGGTGAGAGTTGGGTACTAGGTAGAGGGCCATGTGGTAGATGCGTTGGACCAACACGGGGGCCACATTAGGGCACGGCAGGCGTTATTCGGGTTGCGCTCCCATAACAAATGCTGAACATGGAGGTGTGGTGGCAGGCCTAGGGGCGGCTAGGACTAAGGGGACCCAGCCGCGCCATCCAACTGCATCCTCCCCCGCCTCTGGTCTTCTTGACACCGGGCTCAGGTGGGGGAGGAGGAGAGAGTGCGGTAGATGCGGCGCAAGTCTACATTCACTTTAAACTAAATCAGGCGCAAGTCACCGTCCCTGCTCCACTTTCCCATGGAGCATACAGTGGACATCGTCAGACTACGACGGTCGAACTGTCGTGTAGGTAGAGGCTGTTACAGGAGCATTGACCACCTGTACGAGACAAATAGAGCGACCAAATGCTATTTGTGTGGTGCTACCACTAACTAGTATCCACTTAACCCCTAGTTTTTAGCCAGTATGGTATTCGCACCTCAACGTGCAAGAGGCATCTTGGAGCCGTGCTGCACGCTGGCCCACGTGCTTAGTGCCTACTTAGCAAGAGCGCATTTTGGATCTTCAGTTAATAGTTCATGGCATTGACCACCTATATCACTGTGCAGATGATGCACAGAGTAGATCTAACTATTATGTCACAAGCGACATCGGATCTAAGCTCATCAGAGCCTCTCTACCCGTTATGTGGCAAGTAGCCAGGCGGGAATAAACACGCCCCTGTTTTGACATCACGAGGAGGCAACCACTAAACAAGGCGCAGTGACAAGTTCAATAAGAGATAATGTGGACATGGAGGTAGAAGTTATTCTGGGCTGACTGGCGCCTTCTTAGGCTACCCACGCTCGCGAGCAACACTTGAGGCTAGCAATATAGACATGGCTCACGCGCATCTGCACGAACAGGACTGAATGGTGAATAAATTACGTACTTCAGTCCGGTGGCTGAGGCCCAAGCAAAGGGCCGGATTCGTTGTGTGCATATTCCTGTTCACATTTTCATGCGTTAATTAGGGGTGCGGCCAGCCGAATGACAACATGTATGGGGTGGAAGCAAATATGGTCATTTTTCGTCCGTTGGTGTTGTTGCTCGGAGTAGCTTATCTATGTTAACGACTAGAAAGTCATCGCTTTCTCGTTACCCGAGCAGAGGCAGTGACTAGTTGTCTAATGGAACCAGTCAGTTTTCTCTGACCGAGTCCAGGTTATGATCGCGCGCCGCACCTACCCCCTGCTAATGACCACATGCAATCCGCGCGTAAGACAGCGCTCACACCTAACATCCACCCTCTCCCTCCCCTACCGACCTCAGTAGGCCACCTCCATCATGCAAACGATATGGGAACGAAAGGTGTGACTAACTCTCTTCCCCACTCCCAGCCCTGTCCACACTTCGCAAATGCAGTCTCCATACAGCTATAGTAGCTTGATGATGAATTACCGAAAACATGTCTGCCAATATGCTTTTTAAGCAAAACATGGGACTCTTTGCCGAAATTAGATTAAGTTTATTTGCTTTATGAAGCCAAACAGGACAGTTTGGACCTATGTTGGTTGAGAGTGGGTATACAAATGTCAGAGCGTGAAGAACTGAAGAGAGCACGCCCCAGAAAGACTTTTTCCTTGACACGAGGAAGGATAGAAGAATCAGTTTTTTTTGATACCACCGAATCTCTGATATCGAGACGAGCGCAGGACCTTCGGCGAAAAATTTGGAAGAAGTCTCCCTAAAAGCATTATAAGGCATCTTCAGGCAACTCTACAATTGAAAGTAGCATTCAGCCGTTAAAGTGTCAAATGAATGTCAAAAGTGGAACAGTGTGCTTATCCTGTCGAAATATGGGGAGGGTCCTGTTGCGAACAAGTAATGCGCTCACTGAAAAGGAGGATAGCTGAATACCAGGAATGGTGTCTTAGGTTGCACTAATTACAGTAGCCGGAACGAAAAAAAAAGAACAGCCTACTATGCAAAATCGCCCCCCAGTGAACTTGTCGAATTATGATAGACGACCATTGAAATTCCCAAACAACAAGTAACTGATGATTGATAGGATAGCTTTAGCGCTGGACTGCAGTTTTCGGAAGTTGTTTACAGCTGGCGAGTTAGGCAAGGCCCCTTTGGTACAGATTATCGCATCCTCAATGTGTCTGGATGGTGAAGGAGCCTGTACCAATGGTATGACTGATCAACAGGCGACGGGAATATCAACTGGGCTAATAATCACGCAACGCGCGGACCCATATTATGGATTTCATTTATTCTCTTTAGGCAATATCCTACCAAACGCGGAATCTATAATCACCGCAAACCATTTGAACATCACACAGCCATTCCTACGGCTGAACGGAAAGTGAGCAAAGACATGGAGAGAAACGGCTGTCTAGTGGGGGCAAGTTTGCCAGAGAAAACTAGTTCGATCACATAGATTTTTAGATAATGCTTCTCGAAATTGCTTCTGAACTTGAACCTACATGGCAAGCATGCAAAATATCGACATGTTTGCTTGCGTACGACAAACTTGGCTTTCCATTCAGTTATTTCTGTTCATAAATACCAACTTCACGCAAATGCCGGCCTTTGTTAGTCGGGAGGAATAATTCGCCGAGGAAATCAGTATGTTCAAACTGAATTCTGTAATTGCGCCTATGATATTCACGACATCCGCAATTTTTTTCGTTGATGAACGCTCATCGATCGTTAACGGAACTCACTCACCCCGTTCTGCTTTGGGGTTCACTCTCGAATCTCGCCAGCAGCCACATATTTGCTAGTAGTATAGTCAGATAAACAATGCCGGCAAAGATAAGAGAGACCAGAATGGCCATTTCTGACTCATTAGTGGGTGTCAGTCAGTTATCACATAACGATCATACACTTAACCTGTGCACGTAAGGAATAATAGAACGGAACGGAGTTTTATTCCTATAGGACTTCATTAAATTATTCATTTGAGCTAACTTTAAAAAACGCGGCGACCTCGGGGGATTCAGACCCACGATAGAAAGGGGAGGGACTTCGTACAGCCAATATGTTGAGGTGCGAGAAAATGAGTATTCGAGGTGCCCTACAAACCCGTCTTTCAAGGTTGTCTACCTTTTCTATATGTATGGCACTGTACTGAGTGTGTAGTCTCCGAAGTTCGACGATTATTCAGGGTCTTCAATATGTTTTCAACACAATAGGCAACACCTTTGAAAAGCTGCTCAAGCGTCAGTTGGTGCGTGGAGCACGGGTCATAAAGTGGTATCATTAAAATATTAGTGAGATGATATAAGTAGCACATTAATAGTCGTTAAGCGTAGTAAACAGAAAATTCTGTGGAGAAAATCCAATGGGCGCACAAAACTAGACACAATCTGTTGAGTACTGTTAGTTAGGCAGTCCTAAGGACGGCCTCATGAAAACCAAAAAACTAAACTTCAGACGAAGGAGCCAGACCGTTTTATGCACAGTTTCATTGAGTATCCACGTTAAAATGGACAAGAGCGCATACGGTGGTAAAACAGGTGCCCTCAGCACACAGACCTTGTTCGCTGGGATTTACCTATATAAACAGTATAGTGCCTGCAGCCGCAATCGGGGACCTTCGTAAAGCCAGTCAATAAATTTGAAGACGATGACGCAGGAAAATTCAGGTGCAAGTAGATTTTGAAACAGATATATGATTTCACAGAAAGGAACCATGAAGGAGCGCAGTTTTATCTGGTACTGCAGTGGGTCACGTTACATTTAAAATATATGAAGGTGCCCCTTGTTCACCACGGCAGTCTATTAGAACGTGTCCCAACTAAATTAAAAGCGTTATGGCGGTAGGTCAGCTGAGGCCTGAATTGCACAGGCATCGCTGACATCCTTCACGCAGCATGCATGCAGATAAAAAATAAAATTAAATTCAAACGGCATATTTTTCTGTAACCTTCTGGTCATTTAAGCCTGAAAACTGCGGTATCAAAAGGACCGGTGACTAGGAGCAACTTAAGTATCCCTTACAGTACTGAAGTTCGGCCCTGATGTCCACAGGGACAGATTTGACTGCGGGGGTTAGCCTCTCCAAGGAAAAAGCTCAAAGGGAATTTTATTCAGCAGGTCACAATAATTGCATTAAAATACTGAATTATTGTTGAATCGGTCTGGAAATTGGCCCACAAATAGTAGGCGATATTAATGTTAGCTCTCTATGGATGGGAGTAGGGACCCTCGGTTTATTCCACATAAACATGCTAAGAATATGGGGCAGGTACGGAAATTTAAACTAGCAGGAGCGTGTTAGTTCTGCAACTTCAAAAATGTAAACAGCTATATCCCTGGAAGATGATTTGCCTAAAAAGCCTATACGGCCATGGGTTTCAAAAGATGCCTTTAAGCACCTTGTGCCTAGAATACCGGCGGAATATGACACGGGTTTTGCTAATAACAATTGCCATACCAGGTGTAGGACAGGCTTATGCGGAACAGACCATCGAATGAAGTTGTGCAAGGTATCGAAGAAACCAAAATAATTTGGAAATTCCACATAACCTACACTGAGCCCGGGAGACAGTCAGTGTGGTAGGTGCGGCGGAAGTCTACTATCGCAAGTGCAAGTCACCGTCCCCATGTTGTGGGGCCCACAGTGAACATGGTCGGAAACGACAGTTAGTCAAAAATATTATTTATGGGTTAAATCATATGAACTAATCCTCCATACTGGATTCCGCAGTCGACGGCACAACTAATTCTGTAGCCATACCTACATAAACAATCCACTGACACAGGTTCAAAAAACTTACCTCGAGTCTTATGAGCGACGTGACACCAGAGATCAGATATTCGAAAATTTGCGCAGACCAAGTGTAAAATTGGTGGCTAGGCGGAGACTTTTTGTAGCATAAAATAAAATGGGCTCGAATACTCCAAGAGTTTATAAGCGCTGCCAATCAGCCAAACGACAAAAACAGAACGGGCCGGATACCATGGGCGTTAAAAGGAGATTAAGTGTATGAATCTATATCTACAAAAAAACTATAAACAACAATATCCGCAAAAGCGCAAAGAAGGTCCATTCACATCCCTCTGGAAGTGGGCAAACGATAAGTTGCGAAGACTGTCTACTTGCAGCTTTGACGGACTTCTGAAGGCCAAACTTAAGCTATTGTCCACGAAGAAATTTACTAAGGAAATCGTTGGGTCTTTCGATGGTCGTCTGATGAAAAGTATCCATCACATGTGTGTCCGAACGCCATATATGAGCCGTCTCAATGAGGTCATTTTGGCCCTAAATATTAGACATGAAATTAAAGTCCTACGCGATGAACAAGTAGATCAATCACCCTAATATCCTTTACGTCCTTGTTCTTGAGGAATTCTTCTCGAAGCTTCTGACGCAATTGAGGTACTGTTGCAGACACTCCTGTGTAGCCGTATTCCTTCACTATGTAAGGTAGTTGACGATACCAAGCACGATAGAGGTTCATAACGCGTCTTTTGGCTTCCTCTGGTGTTTTCGAAAGTATTGGGCGCGCTACTTTGAATCCGGCAGAGGGACTGGCACACATTTTATTAGATCTAGTGGGCAACCGCCCAGACGGAAGAAAACCTCGATACCCATAAATTCGATCTTAAAGCCTGAAAACTATTTCTCCGAGCACAGTCGAGCTCCCGAAATGTTGCTCAAGGTATTGAAGTATATAGGATCGTCTGGTGGTCGAATATTTTGCCATTCCTATTCAATTACCTGGCTACGTTTGAAATATATGGCAGAATTCGATTAATCAACAGATTGGTAAGGAGCGATTGGAAGTACCAGTACTAACTTCAAATGTGTGTCTTAAGGCACGAACATTGAAATATCTAAAAGGGAAAAATGCAAAAAATGGCGCACAAAAGGCCTGAGAGATAACTTATTTTTATTTTAAATAACACCACAATTGGATGAAAATAATCCATGTTGGTTTCGCTTGTGTGTATACACTTGCCAATAAAACTGAAGGCAAGAAGCTTTTGACAACCAGACGCTCGAAATTTACACCTGCTTTATGTGAATCAAAACTTAAAATTGGCAAATAAGGTGTTGAGACCTTAACACTTATTGCTGGCTATGACAATACCAATGGCAATGGAGATCAGGCTAAGCTCTCCAAAACGTCGACATAGGAATAAATATGTTACGATGAACCCGCCTTATTTCATTTCGTTAAAAGATAGGCGAAAGATTTTGTAAAACATCAACCTCTTTTGTTGGACACAGGTAAGTACATTACACTTCCTATGGGACTACTCATTATTCTCCGTTTTCCCTACCATAGGCGAAAAAGGCGTTAAATTTAGCGAGCTTACTGTCACCAGATAAGAGTAGATGGAACCGACCTCGAATTGATCACAAATTTTTTAGAAAATGTGAACGCAGGCTCGGGGTTATTCAGGAATTTTCTTCTGCTTATCGAAAATCACTGCCCACTGACGAGTGTTCGTAAGAATAAGCGATCTGGGTGGCTGGATAGCAACCTTATAATGGAAATAAACTGGGAGCACAAATTGTGTAGAAAATACTGCTAGATTAAGCAGGTTGGATATCTGATCAAGCATAAAAACATTGAGGAACAAACTGAGATGCCTCATCATTTAAATGCGTTGGAAATTCGAGAAGAATTTGCCTCAAAATGCAACGCAGAACTTAACATTAGTATACAGATACTTTCGCTGAGGTACAAGGCATAGCCGTCAAATTCCAATGAGTAAGACTACCGGGGGCTTTTAAATTTTTCAAAACTGGGACATGGTCTAGTTATTTTTACAGTATTGCCAATTTATTCATTTATTTATTGCCAGTTTACCTGCAAGGTTAAAAGGGATATACCGTAGAGTGTCGAGCTGACAGTGAAAAAAACTCCTGATCGTACTTTCAAGTGATTATAGGAGAAAAAAGTGCCGCTTACTGAGGCATTAAAGTACAGGACAGGGAAGCATTGACACAGGTGCCCGGTGAAGTATTTTTTCACCAACCGTGTCGTGGAACCGTGGAATAACCTACCTGAGGCGATTGTTATGTCCCAGTCTGTGTATACATTCAAACATCGGCTTGACATACATATGTTACATTACCACGAAGACTATGTGACTACTTAACCTTAACAATATCAGTGTACCACGTTAACCTGCCTGCATTCATTTGACTGTTACTTCTTTAATTTGCTTCTTTTTATGGTACTTTTATGTAACAAATAGGGATTTCAAAGGCGTAAGCCTATTTTCCTCAAATACACTGAACTGAACTGAACTGAAGTACATCTCCTTTCAGTGTTATGGATCCGGTATTCTGTACCAGCAGGTATGTCGGCGAACGGCTGCTCGCTGTCGACTGAGCAATAAGCCGATTAAGGTCAGCAGAGCCAGCAATATTGCTCTCAGCATGAAGTGCGGCACAGGATTCAGAGTCCGTGAACGCCATCAGAACGGAAGAGAGCTTCCACAGAGTCAGCACCTAAAATTATTAGAAGGTGTCCTGAATGAAGAAAACTGGTGACAACTCTCGTAAACAAGGTAAAGTTTTGCTGAATTTTGATAATCTTGGTAGCTTAGTCAAGATTTCTATAGCATTTATCGGAAAAAAACTGACGGTATCTAACGGCGCGTGCCAAAGGAATAAATAAAAATACATCTCGATGACTGGTGCGCCTAGAGTGTTCAAGCTCCCTCAGAGATGTAAGGGGGTTAATT